>JAWQFJ010018632.1:0-12500 GCA_034096865.1 Theodoxus fluviatilis
CTCAGATTGAAGATCTGTTTGGTGGTGCTCCTACCTGGTCTGAAACCTCTCACTCACTGACTCATTTACTCTCTCTCTCTCTCTCCTCTCTCTCTCTCTCTCTCTCTCTCTCTCTCTCTCTCTCTCTCTCTCCTCTCTCTCTCTCTCTCCCTCTCTCTCTCACTCACTGACTCACTGACTCACTCTTTCTCTCTCTCTCTCTCTCTCTCTCTCTCTCTCTCTCTCCTCTCTCTCTCTCTCTCTCTCTCTCTCTCTCTCTCTCTCTCTCTCTCCAGTAGGGACACTGCAAAGGAAAACAGCCAACCTGTTTGACTGCCTTGGACTCCGCCTGGGTGTCCAGAATGACCTTGACATTGGACTTGATGGTGGAGATGGCTTGCTCCAGCTGGTTGGCAATGGGCAGCTTGCCATCTGGCAGTGTACCCACTGCCTCTTCAAACTGTCCAAGCAAAGAAAGAAAAAATCTGACTTTCATAAGATAAAGAGGTGACCAATTTTTAAATCTTTAGAGTCATCAGCAGGCAGATTTCAAAAGGAGATTAAACGAAAGGCAATGCAAGAAAGCACTTGTCACAGTTAGTTTACAGAGTGTAGGCCTGAGTGGCATGGAAAACAGTGGCACTTCAAACATGAAGAAATGTTCACATTCTAGAAGAGCTCACAAAGCTATGTATAGCCATGTTATCGCAAATAAGAAACCTCTTACGACGGACCAAAAACAACCATATTTGCTCAAAATGGAACCTAAATCATCTACTTTAAAACATTAATCGCAATTTAAGATTTCTCTTAAACTCCTGGGCCCGTATTCACAACGGCGATTTATCGGTGATTTATTTTAACTCCGATTTATCTCTAAACTCAGACGATTCCAACTGCCTGTTCCGCTCTCCCTTGGCTGGAAACCAGTATATATAGCAAAGCGCAACCTAGGATCCTCTGACGAGCGTACCTTATCTAAACGATCAAGATAACGCGGGGCTAGGGGATAAATTGAGTGTTAAAAAGATAAATCGCCATTGTGAATACGGGCCCTGTACTTTAAGCAGATTTACTTTAAAATCCATTAATCGCAACACAAGATTTCTTTTGAACTCCTGTACTTAAAGCAGAAAGTATGTAGCTCCAATGAGCTTAAATTGTCTTTCAATAGCCCATCAGTCTTTTCTCTACATCTCATACAATATGAACGTCCTACCAAGAAATAGCTCAACTTTCTTACAAATAAGACATCAACTGACAAGAGTAAGTCTTTTCTACTTTCTCACCTTAGAGAAGAAATGTTTGAAAAGCAACTTCAATTTTCTCACACAAACAAGAGCAGCCAACGAAAGTAGATCTTTCATACTCTAGGATGTCACACAGCTTTTAAAAAGAGGTGCTTTGGGTTCTAACATCTTGGACAGAGTCAATAAGTTGTAGACTTCCTCTCATTTCACAGACTAGCCAATCAGAACAAGAATATCATCTTCCTGCACATCAAGGAGCAGCCAATTAGGGCCAGGGTTACTGACCTTGGATGCAGCCCCTGCAATTTCATTGGTGTACTTCTCCATGACTTGGATGTTGCGTTCCAGCTCCACCTCCCTGTGCTCCCAGGTCAGCTGCCTTTCCTCGAACTCCTGCGCCAACACAGTCAACTGGCAGTCAGATATCTCTGTCACATTATCAGCTCTATCTTTCAAGCATTAGCAAGTCAGTTTCAATCACCAGTGGGTTTCAAATAAGTATCTATCTGTAAGAAATGATCAGCTGTGTCAAATAGTCACCTGTATGTATCAAAGGATATGCCATTTCCCAAATGGCTCATGCATATTTCTTGATCAGATCTCAGTCTTATATAGTCACCCGCCTGCAGATGAAACATCATCTTCCAAACAAATATGTATACGTATCAACATATCTAATAAATCTTAGCACAACGGAAAGGTTAGGCAAGCAGTTTATGTGGGCATTCCCCTAAAGCTCACGTCAAGTCTTTGACAGTTTTTACATTGGCCATTACAGCTGTACCATGATGAAGTGAAAACTGCCGAGTGTCATGGGGCTCTAATAACATTTGATGTCTATAAACATTGTACACAAGACTAGCTCCCTCTCTGCACCTTGCCTCCCAGGGAAATTGTAGGCTTCGTCTCCTGATCTTCTTAGTGTTCTGCGTTCAGTGACCATGCAGGGAACATCTGGCCTCACTTTCCTTAGGTCATCACTTGACCGCTAGACTTCAAACAATGAGTCCAAGGAGTATATTGGGAGGGGGACTCTGAGGCGCAGCCAACATTAGGGTCAGTTTGGGAATGGTAGCAATGGGCAAAGAAAGTATGGGACAAGATGATATAAGAGGCTTTGGTGGGAACACGAGCAGCAAAAGCCCACCTTGGTCTGCTGCACCAGCTCTGCCTCCAACGAGGCGATGGTTGATTCGTGGGTTTTGATCACGTCTTCCAGGTACTTGACCTGCAAACGCAATGCAATATTGCATCATGGCATCGATGAATGTAAAAAAAGGCAACATCGTTTGAACCAAATGAGTGCAAAGTGAAGGTGCATGACAGGACTCGTCAGATTGAATGCAGTTTTGATCTGCTTAAGTTCAATAAATCGTGGTTTATACAAGTCCCTGATATTTGAAAAAAAATATTTCAAAGATGTAAGAAAAATAAATTGATTACAGCAACTTCTTTTGTGTCAATGATATCTGTCCTCAATCATTTCAGTTTACCTTCAGAAACACTTTCTTTGGTATTTCGTCTTAGTCTTTATTCAAAGATGGCCGAACTTCATCACTCAAAACCCGCACTCTTACTTCTGTGTTTCATTGCATCAGTTCATCTATCTTCTTTTTCTCACTCTTTATTTTTTATACAGATTCAAAGTACACACCCTTCTCTCTCTTAGCAGAGCTACACACAACACCATGCATTTAATACAGGAGTAACACACAACACCATGCATTTAATACAGGAGTAACACACAACACCATGCATTTAATACAGGAGTAACACACAATTCACCATGCATTTAATACAGGAGTAACAAACAATTCACTTTGCCTCAATTACTCACCTTCTGCAGAAGTTTGTTGTTTTGCCGTTTCTGCTTCATCTCCTCCAGACGGATGGCGTCCATCTTGCTGTGCCACTCAGCCACCTTGGCGGCACCGCGGCCGTCTTTGAGTGTGGAGATGAGTTCCTGCAGACTGGAATGCTGCAGCTGCAGCTCTGCCAACTTGTCCTCCACCTCCTCCCGCTCCCTGCGCACCTGTCAGTGAACATGCAGACACTCAGTGTCAGAGCTTTGTATGACAGACAATGCCAGGCAGGCCAGAATATTTGAGTCAGAAATTTGACAGACGTTGCTCTTGAATACATGATTGCGGTCTGCTACCTCTGGAGCTCCAACAGGGATTCAAAATATTCCAAAGACTTTCAAACATGGGCATCGCTTGTCTGAATGAAATACTTTTTTTTTTTTACTATTTAAGATTCATTGTAAGGCATTCTACAAGTTAATTGTGAAAAGTTTAAGAGTGAAATACATGTGCCTAGGAATGTTTCTGCCATAATAATTCATCTAAAATTAATACCGATTAAAAACTCATCCTCTACTGCTGACTAGTGATGTGGCCAATCAAAAATCGTATAACTCCTACTGGGCTGCTTCAGCATGTCTATCCAGCTTTTGAAAACTTTCCTATGAAATTATTTCCTGCTGAAGAAACATATATCTTTTTTAAAATCTGATGATCTCTTTAAAAAAATTACTCATAAGCTACTTTTGCATCAGTGATGCAGAGACAGAGACAGGCAGGAAAAAAAGCACAGAAAAACCTGAGAATGAGACAGGGTGAGAGACACTGAAGTTGCAAAAGCTGAAAAAGAAGCAGAAGTAGAGACTGTAGAGAGAAAAACATAGATGCAAACAAAGCACACAGGAGATCAGCAATCCAGATTGAGGCAGACAACAAGGGGCAACAGATACAGATAGAGACAAGCACGGAACAATAGTAGTCACACACACACACGCGCACACACACACACACACACAGACACACACACACACACACACACACACACACACACATACGCACAAGTAAACACACACACACACAAGTACACACACACACACACACACACAAGTACACACACACACACACACACACACACACACACACACACACACACACACACACACACACACAAGTACACACACACACACACACATACACACAAAGAGATACAAATGAAGAGACAAGGACGAAAACAACTACTTGGACACGGAGACGCGGGCCAAGGGCACAGACGGAGGCTGAGACCGACCTTGAGGAGCTCCATTTCCATCTTGGCTTTGTCCTGTTGCAGCTGCAGCATGTTCTTGGCAAACTTCTCCTGCTTGGACAGAGGCACCGCCCCCGCAAACTGCAGCCTCAGATCCTGCAAGCAGCACAGCACATTGCTGTCATTACTAGCAGCACAGCACGTTGCTATCATTACTAGCAGCACAGCACGTTGCCATCATTACTAGCAGCACAGCACGTTGCTGTCATTACTAGCAGCACAGCACGTTGCTGTCATTACTAGCAGCACAGCACGTTGCTATCATTACTAGCAGCACAGCACATTCTCGTCATTACTAGCAGCACAGCACGTTGCTGTCATTACTAGCAGCACAGCACGTTGATATATTTACTAGCAGCACAGCACGTTGCTGTCATTACTAGCAGCACAGCACATTGCTGTCATTACTAGCAGCACAGCACGATGCCGTCATTACTAACAGCACAACACGTTGCTGTCATTACTAGCAGCACAGCACGTTGCTATCATTACTAGTAGCACAGCACATTGGTGTCATTACTAGCAGCACAGCACGTTGCTATCATTACTAGCAGCACAGCATGTTGATATATTTACTAGCAGCACAGCACGTTGCTGTCATTACTAGCAGCACAGCACGTTGCTGTCATTACTAGCAGCACAACACGTTGCTGTCATTACTAGCAGCACAGCACGTTGCTGTCATTACTAGCAGCACAGCACGTTGCCGTCATTATTAGCAGCACAGCACGTTGCTGTCATTACTAGCAGCACAGCACGTTGCTGTCATTACTAGCAGCACAGCACGTTGCTGTCATTACTAGAAGCACAGCACGTTGCAATCATTACTAGCAGCACAGCACGTTGCTGTCGTTACTAGCAGCACAGCACGTTGCTATCATTACTAGCAGCACAGCACGTTGCTGTCATTACTAGCAGCACAGCACATTGCTGTCATTACTAGCAGCACAGCACGTTGCTGTCATTACTAGCAGCACAGCACGTTGCTGTCATTACTAGCAGCACAGCACATTGCTGTCATTACTAGCAGCACAGCACGTTGCTGTCATTACTAGCAGCACAGCACATTGCTGTCATTACTAGCAGCACAGCACGTTGCTGTCATTACTAGCAGCACAGCACGTTGCTGTCATTACTAGCAGCACAGCACGTTGCTATCATTACTAGCAGCACAGCACATTGTGTCATTACTAGCAGCACAGCACGTTGCTATCATTACTAGCAGCACAGCACGTTGATATATTTACTAGCAGCACAGCACGTTGCTGTCATTACTAGCAGCACAGCACGTTGCTGTCATTACTAGCAGCACAGCACGTTGCTGTCATTACTAGCAGCACAGCACATTGCCGTCATTACTAGCAGCACAGCACGTTGCTGTCATTACTAGCAGCACAGCACATTGCCGTCATTACTAGCAGCACAGCACATTGCCGTCATTACTAGCAGCACAGCACGTTGCTGTCATTACTAGCAGCACAGCACATTGGTGTCATTACTAGCAGCACAGCACATTGCCGTCATTACTAGCAGCACAGCACGTTGCTGTCATTACTAGCAGCACAGCACATTGGTGTCATTACTAGCAGCACAGCACATTGGTGTCATTACTAGCAGCACAGCACGTTGCTATCATTACTAGCAGCACAGCACATTGCTGTCATTACTAGCAGCACAGCATGTTGCTGTCATTACTAGCAGCACAGCATGTTGCCATCATTACTAGCCACGTTGCTGTCATTACTAGCAGCACAGCACGTTGCTGTCATTACTAGCAGCACAGCACGTTGCTGTCATTACTAGCAGCACAGCACGTTGCCGTCATTACTAGCAGCACAGCACGTTGCCGTCATTACTAGCAGCACAGCACGTTGCTGTCATTACTAGCAGCACAGCACGTTGCTGTCATTACTAGCAGCACAGCTCGTTGCTGTCATTACTAGCAGCACAGCACATTGCTGTCATTACTAGCAGTACAGCACATTGCTGTCATTACTAGCAGTACAGCACATTGCTGTCATTACTAGCAGCACAGCACATTGCCGTCATTACTAGCAGTACAGCACGTTGCTGTCATTACTAGCAGCACAGCACGTTGCTGTCATTACTAGCAGCACAGCACATTGCTGTCATTACTAGCAGCACAGCACGTTGCTGTCATTACTAGCAGCACAACACGTTGATATCATTACTAGCAGCACAGCACGTTGCTGTCATTACTAGCAGCACAGCACGTTGCTGTCATTACTAGCAGCACAGCACATTGCTGTCATTACTAGCAGCACAGCACATTGGTGTCATTATTCTATCGAAATGCAATAATAACTCAGTGCAGCAAACCAGTGCAAAGTGTTGCAGACCGCAGTATCAATGCTGTTGGCAATGCAGCAAATTTTCAGATATGACGTATTCAAATAGAGGTGAAATTTACTATTCAAGACAGCAATACACTTGTGATTATAAAACAAATTACTTTCCCATCCATCCCTTTCTCATCCACTCCCACACAAACACACACACACACACACATTATGCAAGCATGTAATACATACACACACACACACAAACACACACACACACACACACACACACACACACACACACACACACAAACACACACACATTATGCAAGCATGTAATACACACACACAATCACACACACAAATAATCACGAACACACACACGAACACACCCATACACACACCACCACCACCCGCAACCACACACACACCAACCAAACCACACACCAACGCCACCCACCCGCCCCATCCCCTTAACCCTCTACGTCCCCACACACCCCTACCTGTAGACTGCGCTTGAGATAGCGAGTTTTGGAGGCTGCCTCCTGGCGCGTGTGGAAGATGGCCGAGTCTTTGCTGTCCACGCGTTGCTCCAGACGCAGCACATGCAACTCCAGTTTGGTCACCTTCTTGCGCGCCTCCTCCAGCTGTCGCAGTGCAGTGCCCTCACTCACCTGCAGCTGCACGATCTGCCGGTGAAGCTTTCCTGCAGGTATGGAGAGGAGCATGCTAGTGAGGGCAACACATAGGAAGAGACAGGCCGACAGAAGAATGGATGCATGGGCAGACGGATGGATGGACGGATGGATGGACGGACGGACGGACGGATGGATGGAGAGACGGACGATCGATGGATGGATTGGTGGATGGATAAATAGACACACACAGGCAGATAATGCAAATACAGACTGACGGATGGATGGATGGATGGAAGGACGAAGAGAGGTGGGCAGACGAACGGACGGACAGACAAATGGACAGACAGATGAACGGGTAGGCAGATGGACGGATGAACGGACTGACAGATGCATGAGAAAACGGACGGATGGACACACGGACGGCAAGATGGGTGGACAGACAAACGAACAGACAGACAAACGGAGGGACAGATGGATGGCCGGTCGGACACGACAGACAGACACACACAGACTGACCAGCTGAGAGAGAACTCAAATCACGGGAAAGTAGGTAGGTGGAATAGGCAGATGGATGGACAGTGAGACAAATGGATAAATGAATAAACAAATAGATGGACAGATGGACAGATGGACAGACGGACATACTGACTGAAAAACGTATGGACAGACAGACGGGCAGGCGGACGAACGGACGACAGATGGACGAATGAAAGGATGGATGAAGGTTGATGTAAATGGTCAGGAAAACAGACTTGATGAATGGAAAACAGATTTGATGAATGGATGGATGAACAGATAATTCCATGGTCAGATGGACAGATGAACGGACAGAAGGATGATTTGACGAACCGATGGACGAATGAAAGGATGGAGGATGACCGTTTAATGCTAATGATCACAAATACGAACTTGATGAATGGAAAACAGAATTGATGAATGGATGGATGGAAATGTGGATAAACAGATGGACGGACAGACAGATGGATGGATGGACGAACGGACAGATGGATGGACAAAAGGTTGGATGAATGCTGTGAGATGCCGATGATCAGAAAAGAGGGGCCAGCCTGCACTCACCGATGATGGTTTTCTCGTCACTCTGCACCTGGAAGTCCAGCAGCTGCTGCCGCAGTGACGTGGCCTCCCGTTCCCTGGACACCTGCTGCGTCTCGAAGATCTTCACCTGAGATGAGGCCACCTCACACACTTCCTGTAACCATGGAAACAGCAAATGGCATCAGTGCTCGATCACCAGCGTGGACATGTGTCATAGCCAGAAAGAACTGATGTATCTGAAACTCCAGTAACAGTTACTTGACAAGCTGATCATCTGTGAACATTTTTCACACCCATGAAAAACGATTTTATCACTTCATTATTACAATTTAATTACAGCATTCTCCACAATCATCCCAAATACTGTCACTGCAAATCGAATATAAGCTATTCAAAGCCTAAAAAACAAACAAACAAACAAATCTTGTAAATGCTATTTTAAGGTAGACTGTTATCATCATCATCATCACCACCACCACCACCACCACCACCACCACCACCACCACCACCACCACCACCACCACCACCACCACCACCACCACCACCACCACCGCCACCACCACCACCACCACCATTATCATCATCATCATCATCATCATCATCATCATCATCATCAAATAGATATGTTCCAAATAGATCATTGACCTACTTCATGACACTAAATCAATGGAGTCTGCTTCTAAACTTCTCAGCAGGCTTCTCTGCAGACAAGTAACTTGCTTCAGGGAGAAAAAACTGCATGGTACAAAAGCTGACAAACACTAACAGCAAATCTTTGACATGTTCCTTTTCAAAAAAGAAAGCTGAAACCGGACATTTATGAAGACATTGTGTTGTGCCCAACCAACCAGCTGAGCTTCTTTCGGAGACCTTTTAAGAGTCTGTTTGCTGTCAGCACTGACAAAACACGTGTTTCACATCAAGGCACACTCACCTTCAGTTTGGAGATTTCCTGCTTCAGAGTCAGCTCTGTCTTCTCCAGTTCTGCAGTCCTTCTTCTGTCTGCATCACTCACAGCCTTCGTCACGGAGTCTGCAAGGAGTGGTGCATGAGTGACATAACAGACGACCTTTTTTCTTCCGTTATCTTTTTCAAATTATCTTCCTGTCACCACATAGCAGTGTCCAGTATGTGTCATGCAGAAGTGGGACGTTAACCCTGGTTCCTTTTGTGGCAGTCCCAGGTCATAACCGCAAAGTGAGCCCCTCGACAACTGTGTAACATGTTAGTGTGCAGTCAGTACATAGAGAAGCGTCACAAATCCAAACCATCTGGTAGAGGTAGATGCGTAATCCTACATGAATTAAGCCAATTCAGGAATAGTTTTGACATAAACTTTTGTGCAAACTCCATGAGAAAATAAAGTTAATAAGGATCTAAATCCACTTCTTAAGTTGAATTTTTAATGCATTTTCAAATGTGAAAAGTTTAGACCATGTGCATTGAATAACCCCTATTGGTAAATTTCTTAACAACTTCAAATCTATGGTTAAAAAGAAAAAGACTACAGCTGCCAGTTGATTGTTTAGATGGATGATGACAGCACAGTTAAGCACAGAAAGAGAGTACAATCATTTCAAAACTTACTGGCAAGTTCATCTCTCAGATCCCTCTCCACTCTCTGCATTTCCAGATTCATCTTGGTTATCTGAAACAAAAACAGGAATTTCATCTTTCAACTCTCCCCTAGTATTCAAACCAAGAGACATTCTGTTTCCTCTTGTTTCCTCTTCTGTTTCCTCTTCTGTTTTCTCCTATTTCACAATCCAGCTCTTCTGCAAAAGCTCATCGTTTCTTGTCAGTTTTTACTGTTATAATTCCGCGAGCTTGTGTTCATAACAAACAACAATAACACCAATGAAGGAGTGAAAACAGCAACAACACCAGTTCCAAAGCAAACAGCACAAAACATTTAGCTCCGAGCATTGCACAGAATTGGCTGATCTCCTAAGGCTGATGGGCCAGTGCATTTGACCTGCAGTCGCTTGCGGCTAGAGGGTGCCTCGTTCGAAGCTGCGTAGTTTCCAGAGCTGCATCCTTGAGCAAAGTGCTCAGCTCACATTGCTTCTCCCCACCCATGCGTACAATTTGGTGCCTGTGATGGCACTGATGGCATCCTGTAATGCAATTAATCTTTGCATGCCGCCTTGAGCCAGCATCAGCTTGGATTGCTCCCCAAGGGAGTGGAGTTGGTACTCATACCTGACTGTGCGCATCTTGTCAGTCTGTCACTGTGTTTGTCTTGTCAGTCTGTCACAGTGTTTATCTTGTCAGTCTGTCACTGCGTTTATCTTGTCAGTCTGTCACTGTGTTTATCTTGTCAGTCTGTCACTGTGTTTGTCTTGTCAGTCTGTTATTGTGTTTATCTTGTCAGTCTGTCACAGTGTTTATCTTGTCAGTCTGTCACTGTGTTTATCTTGTCAGTCTGTCACTGTGTTTGTTTTGTCAGTCTGTCACTGTGTTTGTCTTGTCAGTCTGTTATTGTGTTTATCTTGTCAGTCTGTCACAGTGTTTATCTTGTCAGTCTGTCACAGTGTTTATCTTGTCAGTCTGTCACTGTGTTTATCTTGTCAGTCTGTCACTGTGTTTGTCTTGTCAGTCTGTCACTGTGTTTATCTTGTCAGTCTGTCACTGCGTTTGTCTTGTCAGTCTGTCACTGTGTTTATCTTGTCAGTCTGTCACTGTGTTTGTTTTGTCAGTCTGTCACTGCATTTATCTTGTCCTGTCACAGTGTTTATCTTGTCAGTCTGTCACTGCGTTTATCTTGTCAGTCTGTCACTGTGTTTATCTTGTCAGTCTGTCACTGTGTTTCTCTTGTCAGTCTGTCACTGTGTTTGTTTTGTCAGTCTGTCACTGTGTTTATCTTGTCAGTCTGTCACTGTGTTTGTTTTGTCAGTCTGTCACAGCGTTTATCTTGTCCTGTCAAAGTGTTTATCTTGTCAGTCTGTCACTGTGTTTATCTTGTCAGTCTGTCACTGTGTTTGTTTTGTCAGTCTGTCACAGCGTTTATCTTGTCCTGTCACAGTGTTTATCTTGTCAGTCTGTCACTGCGTTTATCTTGTCAGTCTGACACTGTGTTTATCTTGTCAGTCTGTCACTGTGTTTGTTTTGTCAGTCTGTCACTGTGTTTATCTTGTCAGTCTGTCACAGCTTTTATCTTGTCCTGTCACAGTGTTTATCTTGTCAGTCTGTCACTGCATTTATCTTGTCAGTCTGTCACTGTGTTTATCTTGTCAGTCTGTCACTGTGTTTGTTTTGTCAGTCTGTCACTGTGTTTATCTTGTCAGTCTGTCACAGCGTTTATCTTGTCAGTCTGTCACTGTGTTTGTTTTGTCAGTCTGTCACAGCGTTTATCTTGTCCTGTCACAGTGTTTATCTTGTTAGTCTGTCACTGCGTTTATCTTGTCAGTCTGTCACTGTGTTTCTCTTGTCAGTCTGTCACTGTGTTTGTTTTGTCAGTCTGTCACAGCGTTTATCTTGTCAGTCTGTCACAGCGTTTATCTTGTCCTGTCACAGTGTTTATCTTGTCAGTCTGTCACTGTGTTTATCTTGTCAGTCTGTCACTGTGTTTGTTTTGTCAGTCTGTCACAGCGTTTATCTTGTCAGTCTGTCACTGTGTTTATCTTGTCAGTCTGTCACTGTGTTTATCTTGTCAGTCTGTTATTGTGTTTGTTTTGTCAGTCTGTCACTGTGTTTGTTTTGTCAGTCTGTCACTGTGTTTATCTTGTCAGTCTGTCACTGTGTTTATCTTGTCAGTCTGTCACTGTGTTTGTTTTGTCAGTCTGTCACTGTGTTTGTTTTGTCAGTCTGTCACTGCGTTTATCTTGTCAGTCTGTTATTGTGTTTGTCTTGTCAGTCTGTCACTGTGTTTCTCTTGTCAGTCTGTCACTGCGTTTATCTTGACAGTCTGTCACTGTGTTTGTTTTTGTCAGTCTGTCACTGTGTTTCTCTTGTCAGTCTGTCACTGCGTTTCTCTTGTCAGTCTGTCACAGTGTTTATCTTGTCAGTCTGTTATTGTGTTTGTCTTGTCAGTCTGTCACTGTGTTTGTCTTGTCAGTCTGTCACAGTGTTTGTCTTGTCAGTCTGTTATTGTGTTTATCTTGTCAATCTGTGACTGCGTTTATCTTGTCAGTCTGTCACTGTGTTTGTCTTATCAGTCTGTCACTGTG
>JAWQFJ010018633.1:0-10000 GCA_034096865.1 Theodoxus fluviatilis
CACAAGCAGTTCCGCGTTGCCATTTCCAATAGGTTCCAGGTGCTCCAGGAACTGTATGAGGATCCAGACGCAGACATTGAGACTACCTGGCAGCATGCCAAGCGACTATGGGCTGACACTTGTGAGGAGACGCTGGGCAAGAAGACGACACAACACAAGGAATGGATGACGAGGGCGACCTTGAAGAAGATAGAGGAGAGGAAAGCAAAGATAGCAGCGCTCAACAACAGCAGAACGTGAGCTGCGAAGGCCGAGGCACATGTGCCCACAGGGAGGTCAGAAGGAGCATCAAGAAAGACAAGAGAGAGTTTGTTGATGGCCTGGCAAAGCAGGCAGAAGAAGCTGCCGCACAGATGAACCTTAAAGACCTCTATACCAAAACTGTCAGGAAAGTTCCAGCAGACCGACAGGCCAGTGAAGGGCAAGCAAGGGAACCCGGTTGCCACAACAGACGACCAGAGAAGGAGGTGGGCAGAACACTTCAGTGAACTACTGAACAGGCCAGCCCCGGATGAGCCGGCAGACATTCCACCTGCAGAGACTGTTCTCCCAATAGACTGTGACCAGCCCAGCAAGGAGGAGATCCAGGAAGCCATCAAGTCACTGAAGAACAGGAAAGCTGCTGGTCCTGATGGCATACCAGCAGAGGCTATCAAGGCGGACATCACCACAGCCACTGACATGCTCCACAGCTTGTTTGCGAGGCTCTGGGAGAAGGAGGAGATTCCAGTAGATTGGCGAGAAGGCCTCATAGTGAAGCTGCCCAAAAAAGGAGACCTGAGGGATTGTAGCAACTACAGAGGGATTATGCTGCTATCCGTGCCTCGTAAAGTGCTGAACAGAATCCTGCTGGAGAGAATAAAGGCGGCGGTGGACAGTCAGCTTCGAGACCAGCAAGCAGGTTTTTGCCAGGACAGATCCTGTACAGACCACATCGCCACCCTTTGCATTATTGTGGAACAGTCGCTAGAGTGGAACTTGTCCCTCTACATCAACTTCATATACTACGAGAAGGCCTTCAACAGCCTGGACCGAGAGACTCTGTGGAAACTGCTGAGACATTACAGTGTGCCAGAGAAACTCATCACGCTGATCCAGAACACCTACAAGGACATGGCATGCAGAGTGATTCACGGTGGCGAGCTTCCGAACAGCTTCACAGTAAAGACCGGCATCAGACAGGGGTGTTTGCTCTCATCCTTTCTGTTTCTGCTTGCCATTGATTGGATAATGAAGTCCACCACAGAAGGAGCAAGAAATGGGATACAGTGGACCCTCTGGACGCAGTTGGAGGACTTAGACTTTGCGGACGACTTGGCACTTCTCTCCCACCAACAGACCCAGATGCAGGAGAAGACGACACACCTAGCAGAAGTCTCAGCAAAGGTAAACCTCCAAATCAACAAGAAGAAGACCCAGCTGATGAAGATGAACACGACAAATGACAACCCTATCATCCTGGACGGACAACCTCTGGAGGAGGTAGACTCCTTCGTCTACCTCGGGAGCATTGTCGACAGGCAAAGCGGCACAGATAGCAATGTGGCTGCTAGGGTTGGCAAGGCAACGGCGATATTCATCATGCTGAAGAAAATATGGGCCTCCAAAGAGATAGGGGAGGCGACGAAACTGAGGATTTTCAACTCCAATGTGAAGTCAGTTCTCCTATTCGGATCAGAGACATAGAGGATGACCAAACGGACGCTGCACAAGATCCAAACATTTATCAACGGGTGTCTCAGACGGATCTTCAGGATTTGGTGGCCTGATCGTGTTAGGAATGAGGATCTGTGGGAGAGAGCCAAACAGGACCTCATCATCACCCAAATAGGGAAGAGAAAGTGGGGATGGATTGGACATACGCTGCGGAAACCACCTGGCAGCGTGACCCGCCAATCTCTCACTTGGAACCCTCAGGGGAAGAGGAAAAGAGGACGGCCCAGGAACACCTGGCGGCGAGACACTGGAGCAGAGCTGAGGAGGAGTGGCAACACCTGGACACAGATTGAGAGAGCTGCCCAGGATCGCGCCCGCTGGAGAACTGTCGTCGCTGGCCTATGCTCCAGGAGGAGCGATGGGCCTAAGTAAGTAAGTAAGTAATAGATGAACATGGCCACTGCTCTAGTCATTTTTGCATCTAACCCTCTCATCAAATATGTACATGTCTCCTCTCTTTCATTGATGTATCGTTTTAAATATTTTTTCTCAAAGAATCGTAAACCAGACACGACAGCAAAAGGTGTTGTTCATCGTCTTTTCGTCAACATGAGTTGTTTTGCAATCTACACTCCCTTCTATATCGAATGTTGGAGGCAAGCTTATTTACACCTAATCTGAACCTAATGAACGCGTCTCTAAATTTCTTGATGTCAAGCACATCGAGATAATATTCAGGACCTAAATCCAGTTTGAATGTGCTATACCAGTTGTATCGTTCACTTCTAATGTTCTCACCGTTCGATTCTTGTCTGTAGCAATCCTGAAGTCGCAGTTTTAGGTGAGATAAAAACCGCTTTTCGTTTCCTACGCCTCCGTTCATCCAGACATACCCAAATCCTAGAGAACTGAGGCAGGATTTAACAGACTGCCCAGTTTCTACTACACTCGATCGAGGAATTTTGCATCATCAAATATGCCTGTTTAGAGTGTCTATTTGGTTCCATTTTGCCGAGCTTTAGCCAGTATTTTATAACTCTGCAGCAGCTGTTGATAGAAAGAGTATACCTGCCGAGGTCACCATATACCATGTGATTGGGTGTTCTATAGTCTAGCCCAAGAAACCTCTTGCAACAGAAGTCATGATTAGTCTCCACTATTGTGTGCTTTCTAAGACCCCAAACCTTAGAACCATACAAAAGAGTCGGTAGTACTTGAGCATCTAACATTTTCCGAAATACTTTTGTTTTGGTACATTTCAGTGCCCATAAAGTTTTTAGTATCTGCACGCCTTTTTGTTTCCCCCTGACTGAAATGTCTTCTAGGGCACTGCGCAAAGTCAGTTTTGTGGTGAAAATAAAGCCCAGATATTTGTACTCGTTCACAACCTCAAGTCTCATTCCTTCAAGATGCCACCTTTCTCCAGAAGCCAAATGACCACATCCTCTGAACACCATTATCTTCGTCTTTTCAAAATTTACTTGCAGGTGCAGTTCTTTCGACACAATTGCCAAATTGGTGATCTGGTTCTGAAGCCCTACTGGTGGCGTTGAGATAAGTACTATATCGTCAGCAAATAACAGGAAAAATATTTCCATCCAGTCAACTGTACTCCATGTCTACCGTTTTGGCGTACAAAATCAGCCACACAGTTGATATATAGAGACAAAATGAACTCGCTCTCAGATGCCCCCTGCTTCACTCCAACAGAACAATAAAAAAGTCCGACAAGGTGTGGCGCCACCGTACGCAGCACTGGACGTTCGAGTACATGGCCTTTAACATTATCATGAATTTTGTAGAAAGTCCGGCACCTTTAAGCACTTTCCATAGCTGTTCATGATTAACGGTGTCGAATGCTTTCTTATAATCAACAAAGGCTGCAAATACTTTTCCTCGACCATTTCCATACACATGTTTCATTATTATGGAATGGAGCGTAAATATGTGATCTATTGTAGAATGTTGAGTTCTAAATCCGGCTTGTTCTGCACAGATTTTATCCTCCTGCTCCATCCATGCGCGCAGTCTTTGAGCAAGAATAGCTGTGAAGACCTTGCACAGAGCACTTATAAGTGCTATGCCTCTGTAGTTATCTGTATTAGATAAGGCACCCTTTTTATGAATCGGAACTATTATTGACCTCGCTCATGATTCAGGAAAATAGTGCGTATCAAACAATTTGTTAAATAATTTAGTTAGAAACGGGATCATTTTATCTTCTGCCATTTTCAAACAACCACCTGGTAAGCAATCTAGCCCTGGTGCCTTGTCAGGTCTGAGTCTAGCAAGAGCACAATTTATTTCTGCAGCACTTATATTTGCATCTAGCATTTCATTGTATATAGCTCTTTCCATATCAGAGTTCGTAGTAACATCTTTTCTGTCATCTTGAAATAACATTTCGAAACGCAATTTTCACTTATCAATATTTATTTCAGGTTGAGGGTTGTAGTGTCCAGAGGCGTTCCTGATCCTGGCCCCAGAACTCTTTAGAAAAGGAAGAAACAAGGAGATGAGAGAGACGAGAGAGAGTAGAGAGAGGAGGAGAGAGAAGAGAGAGTGAGAAGACCGAACAGAAGAGATTGAGGAGGAGAGAGCGAGACGGAGAGGAGGAGAGAGAGAGAGGGAGGCAGGCAGGCAGGCAGGCTGGCAGACAGACAGAGAAGGAACACTTATCACTTGCTATAGTGCACATATGTTTCTCTTATATTTTTATACATGCTAAGTTCTTTTTCAAACTGTACATTTTGCAGTAACTGTTTACCAAGATCAAACCGGGGTCTGGAACTTTTCCCCATCTTTGCTGAATCATTATGCGTTAGTTCTATGAACCAGTGACTATCAAGATGTCTGCTGGGCCATGATTCAACAATAGAAATCTTGGTCACGTAAAAGATACAGTGCAAGTGAATGGGAAAGTAGGGGAGCGGAAAACTCGAGAGACGACAAGAGAATCAGATGATGATGACTACAGTTTTACGGCCTGCCTGCCTTTGTATGCTGTGTAAGGCCATTGATTACGAGTCACAAGAGCTGGTTAGAGTAAGAGTCTTGATTTCACTTGTCATGCCTCTCTTACGAATCACGAAGGGAGACGCGGTGGGTCTGTTCCTACCTTCTACCCACACGGGTTTGACAAATCAGAATGACGACGCAGTCAGTAGTGACCGTGACTGATGCCGCTGCTGTACCAGGAGGCGCTGGACAGGCTGCAGGCGGAGCTGCAGTGCTGTGGAAGCACGAACTACACGGACTGGTTCCAAGTCAGCTGGATCAGCACCGACTTCGTGGACGTGACTAGCGCTGCCATCAAGAGGTAAGTAAGCCTGGACAAGTGCTGCCGTGGTCATCAGTTGTGCTTCTATTTGTCAGCTTGCTCGCTTATCAATGTCCCAATCAGTTTGCATAGCACTTTCTTGGACTGCTGGGAAACCTTAGGTTCGGGCCAGCCAGAACGTTGGAGCCACCTTTCTTTTTGGTCCCTGTCTGTGTCTGGTCTCTCTCCATCTCATGCGATATCGTCTTCCGAAAAGTTCGAGTGGTCGGTAGGTGAGAATTTCTCTTGAAATGAACAAGATTTGCACTGGACTGTGTATCATTACCACTTTAATATTTGGTTCTTAAACAAAGAAGACGAAACTATTAAAAAATGTGACTGTCATAAGTTTGAATCCAGGTGTTCAGCATGCATATTTTAATGCTGGCTGAATGCAAAATTCATTTTAAAAATTAGGTATCAATTGGACCCTTGTGACAGTACCAAGAAAATTAAAATTCCACAATTGACAGTTAATAGAATCATAGTACACTGACACGTTTTTTTTTGTCTGGCCGCAGACACCTGAGGGATGGTCGCTACTACGCCCAGGACACCCCCTGGAGTTGCTGCGCGATCAAGACGCCCAGGCCCTGCGTGCATGAGCGCCTTGTGTCCAGGGCCGTGCTGGGCGAGTTCACATTGAGCAGGGAGGGGTGTGCAGTCGTTTTGGAAAGGTTTTTCTCTGATCACATTCTCAAGCCCACCGGTCTCTTTGGTGTTGCCAACAGCTAGAATAGTAGTTGCAGCACTTGTGCAGGTTTTTAGCTATGTTATGCTCTATATTAGCATTCAGTAGTTTGATTAGGCAAGCATAAAAGGGCAAACGAAAGAAGCACCTTTCGTTCAGCCCTTCGGCAAAGAGAGAAGCTATTAAAAAAGACTATTATTTTTTAGCACTTGTCCCACAAAGGCCCTATATCTACGTACCTTCTGGATCTGGAACAGACGTCACGCGAGCAGCAGTTTAGGTAAAGTTCCACACGAATTCAAAGTTAGTTTAGGGTTTTGTTGTTGATCCAGCTGACACTTGTGTGGATACGCCATGGAACCTGTGGAACCAGGTCAGATAGTTTGTAGTTTTTTGCTCTAGTGGTAAGAGGTTAATTGTTTTTTTTGGACGTTCTGTGGGGGCACTTCGTTCCACAAAAGGCACTTCGGCAGCTCCCGGCATATGCAAGCCTGTCTGTCCATGACGCCGCTTCCTGGGCTAAAATGCAGCTTGTTTGCTGCGCTGGTTCGGTCCATTCATATAGCTTTGTGCAGCGGTTAATTCTTTCTCGGCATCCACCGGCAGACATCACATCGGCCCATCTCCTGTGTACATAGCAACGGGCCCCACGAGCAGCTCGGCATAAAGCAAAAAAAAGAAAGTAATCAGAAAATTCAATCATGCTCGGCCATTCACGCATAAATACAAAGTATCACCTTCTCTTAAAGCGGGGCCCATTACCTCCAATCATCCGGAATCACCATCAAAGCCAAAGAAATCTTGGCATAACAGCGAAGCGCACCCAGCGGTGCGCTGGTGGCCCGCATGGCATCACATCAACAATCCTTACTTACATCTATCAATAGGGCATTCCACACTCCTCATATAAATTGTTTGCGGCCATCAAGCTGGCCATACAGAGCCTGGCCTATTCAAGCACTTGGCATCAAGTCCCGTTACGCTCACCTTACTACTGCTCTTGGAACGCGTCGTACCCCCACCTCCCCCCTTTCCCCCGACCCCGGTATTTTCCGCCCGTCATTCGGATTTGGGTCTAAAGTAACCTCGGAGTTGGGTGTTGTTTGTGTGGTGGGTGTAGGGGTCGATTAGATTTCGGAAGATAGAAGTAGAAGTAGAGGTTTAGGCGAACAGATAGACTGGTTTTAGAATTAGTAGAATAGGGAAGGTAGGATAGTGAACAGACCCACCCACCCACCAGCCCCGTCGCCCTTCGGATTTCGGTAATTTAAGTGAGAAAAGGAGAGGCCTATCATTAACATATCTAGATATATATGACAAAGGATTTATAATCATTGACAAGTAAGAGTTGAGTTAAAGTAATAAAGATTTATTAATAAGAGAAAGGAGAGAGAGGCATGATTTTCAATATGCATATTTTATTTTAATGAATACATATTTTATATATATGCCATGATCAAATTTTGATTTATAAATGAATATATTTGGACCAAGTTGAAATCAAGAAATCCTACTCCTAACCGTCTTCTTTCTCCTTGTTCGCTGATCGTAATTCACTGGGCCTTACACACCTTACACAGCCATACAAAGGCAGCAGTGATGAGGGCAGCTGGCGTGTACCGTTTAATTTAATTTGTTTATTATTGTTTTTTGCGTACGTGTTTTAATATTTCCAGAGGCCTTTTTTTAATTGTTAATTTTTTTAAATTTTTTGTATGTTTTTTTAAAACTTTTTTTTTTTTTTTTTTTTTGTTTCGTATATTTGAGTTTTTATTTTTTTTTTAAGTTTTTTTTCGTATAATTAAAGCCCGTTTTAATTATGTGAAAAACTGTACACCAGTAATCAGCAATTCTGATTCCTCCACCCCTTTGTCGTCCTCTCGAGTTTTTCCGCTCCCCTACTTTCCCATTCACTTGCACTGTATCTTTTACGTGACCAAGATTTCTATTGTTGAATCATGGCCCAGCAGACATCTTGATAGTCACTGGTTCATAGAACTAACGCATAATGATTCAGCAAAGATGGGGAAAAGTTCCAGACCCCGGTTTGATCTTGGTAAACAGTTACTGCAAAATGTACAGTTTGAAAAAGAACTTAGCATGTATAAAAATATAAGAGAAACATATGTGCACTATAGCAAGTGATAAGTGTTCCTTCTCTGTCTGTCTGCCAGCCTGCCTGCCTGCCTGCCTCCCTCTCTCTCTCTCTCTCTCTCTCTCTCTCTCTCTCTCTCTCTTTCTCTCTCTTTCTCTCTCTCTCTCTCTCTCTCTCTCTCTCTCTCTCTCTCCTTGTTTCTCTTTTCTAAAGAGTTATGGGCCAGGATCAGGAACGCTTCAGGATACTACAACCCTCAACTTGAAATAAATATTGATGACTGGAAATCGCATTTTGAAAAGTTATTTCAAGATGGCAGAAAAGATGTTACTACGAACCCGGGCACGGAAAGAGCTATTTACAATGAAATACTAGATGCTAATATAAAGGCTGCAGAAATAAATTGTGCTCTTGCTAGGCTCAGACCTAATAAGGCACCAGGGCTAGATGGCTTAGCAGGTGGTTGTTTGAAAATGGCAGGAGACAAAATAATTCCGTTTCTAACTAAACTATTGAACAAATTGTTTGATACGCACTATTTTCCTGAATCATGACGGACACTTATCTAATACTGATAACTACAGTAGCATATCACTTATAAGTACTCTCTGCAAGGTCTTCACGACTATTTTTGCTCAAAGTCCGCGCACATGGATGGAGCAGGAAGATAAAATATGTGCAGAACAAGTCGGAATCAGAATTCAACACTCCACAATAGATCACATATTTACGTTCCATTCCATAATAATAAAACATAGGCCTACGTATGGAAATGGTCGAGGAAAAGTATATGCAGCCTTTGTTGATTATTAGAAAGCATTCGACAGCGTGAATCGTGAACAGCTATGGAAAGTGCTTAACGGTGCCAATGTTTCTACGAAATTCTTGCTAATGTTAAAAGCCAAGTACTCGAACGTCCCGTGTTGCGTATGGTGGCGCCACGCTTTGTCGGGCTTTTTAATTGCTCTGTTGGAGTAAAGCAGGGGGCATCTGAGAGCGCGTACACTTTTTCTCGATATATCAACTTTGTGGCTGATTTTGTACGCCGGTATGATGGAAATATTTCGCCTATTGTTTGCTGACGATATAGTACTGGTCTCAACGCACCAGTAGGGCTTCAGAACCAGATCACCAATTTGGCAATTGCGTCGAAAGAACTGCACCTGCAAGTAACTTTTGAAAAGACAAAAAAAAAAATGTTTAGAAAAGGTGGTCATTTGGCTTCTGGATAAAGGTGGCATCTTGAAGGAGTGAGACTTGAGGTTGTGAACCAACCAGTAAATATATCTGGGCATTATTTTCACCACAAAACTGTTTTTGCACAGTGCCCTAGAAGACATTTCAGTCAGGGATAAACAGAAAGGCATGGAGACATTGTAAACTTTATGGGCACTGAAATGTACCCAAACAAAAGTATTTCGGAAAATGTTAGATGCTCAGGAACTACCGATTCTTTTGCATGGTTCTGAGGTTTGGAGTCTTAAAAAGCACACAATAGTGGAGACAACTCATGCCTTCTGTTGCAAGAGGTTTCTTGGGCTAGACTATAGAACTATAGAACGATCAATCACATGGTATATGTTGACCTCGGCAGGTATACCCTTTCTATCAACAGCTGATGCAGAGTTATAAAATACTGGCTTAATTTAAGTTCAGCAAAATGGTACCAAAATAGCCACCTTAAACAGGCATATCTATTGATGCAGAATTCGTCGATCGATTGTAGTAAAAACTGGGTAAAGTCTGTTAAATCCTGCCTCAGTTCTCTAGAATTTGGGTATGTCTGGATGAACGGAGGCGTAGGAGACGAAAACTGCGACTTCAGGATTGCTACAGACAAGAATGGAATGGTGAGAACGTTAGAAGTGAACGATACGACTGGATTTGCACATTCAATTTGGATTTAGGTCCTGAATATTATCTCGATGAGCTTGATATCAAGAAATGTTGGTGCGCGTCCATTAGGTTCAGATTCGGTGTAAATCAGCTTGCTACCAACATTCGATGTAGAAGGGAGAGCAGTTTGCAAAACAACTTATGTCCATTTTGTCCTGGAGAAGACGATGAAAAACACTTTTTGCTGTCATGTCAGGTAGACAACTCTTTGAGAAAAAATATTTAAAACGATACATCAATGAAAGAGAGGAGACATGTACATATTTGATGAGAGTGATAGATGTGATAATGATTACAGCAGTGGCCATGTTCATTTATTACGCATTGCTATTGAGGGAAAGAA
>JAWQFJ010018633.1:17500-27500 GCA_034096865.1 Theodoxus fluviatilis
AGTGTGGTCATGGAATTACCATTCACGTGAAAGAGATGTGCTACTTCATGCAGCGATCTCGTTCACGACGACGCTGGCAATGAATCTAGTAAACCAGAGACGGAGAAAGTGTTATGTGGCGACAGTCACATCAGGGAAGTTGCGGTGAGACAAGTCACAGCAAAAACACTGCAGCAGCTGCCCCCTTCTTTCCACTGTCTTCAAATATTGACTAGGCTTCAACTCTTAATTTTAAAGTTGTAGTTATTCATTTGATAACTTTATGTACAAGGGACCTTTTTACATGTTATAATGCATTGGTTCATTAACAATACAGGCATGTGTGAAGGGATACTAAATTACTGGTGCATCAAAGAAACAAAAAGGAGGAAAACATTCTTCTGGAAGCATACATAAACAAGTGCCGACAAGAAATCAAACGCCTTCCCCACAAACCACGTCGCACCACAAATCTCTCTCACGAGTAATCCTCAGCTCTCCCATCCCTCCGCACTCGTTCTGACACTGTGATCAAACCTGCTGGCAAGGGAGGCGCCATAGTGGAATAGGACCGCCAGCTCTACGTCACAGAAGCACACAGACAACTCCAAGACATCGCTTCCTACACTCCCACCCCCACACACTCTCTGCAGCCAGACAACAAAACAATTTCCAAAGCAATTGAGACCGCCATTAGGGCAAAAGAACTCCACTCCTCGGCCAAGCCCCTCTCCATCCAAAACCCTAGAAGACCCACCTTCTATCTCCTTCCCAAAGGACACAAGCCCAACAACCCTGACCGTCCCATCGTCTCTGCATACAGCTGCCCCACCGGACACATCTCCCAGTACTTGGACGTTGTTTTCCAACCAATTGTCCTGGCACTCCCCACCTACCTCAATGATACAACTGACACTCCTCTCCTCCTCGAGGAGTTTAATTCCACCACCACTTTTGCTCTCTCTATACTTTTCAACCTTGACGTGACCTCCCTCTACACCTCACATCCCCACACAGATGGTCTGATAGCACTCTCTTTCTTCATCAACCAACGCACCCCGTCCAAACCACCCACCTTCACTACTCCTCGTCCCACCCTCGATCGACCATCACCAGCATTCCCCACTCCCAATTCCTCCGCCTCCACAGACTCTGAAGTGACGACCTTGACTTAAAGTACAAGTCAGAAAATGTGTACACTTCTTCTTGGCCCGACATCCCCTGCACATCCTCAAAGCTGCCCTCCAGAAAGTGAGCAAACTCACACGCTTCCAAATCTTCTGCCCTCAAGCCACTCCAACCAAACCCAGCCACGCCCCACAGCAGTCCTCACCCACCATTCACACAACATTTCCATCCGTCGCATTCTCTTGTCCAACTGGCATATCCTCTCCAAGTCAGAACCCCACACTTTCTCTTCTCTCCCAAGACTCGCGTACCACCGTGACAGTAACCTGCGTGATCTACTCGTAGACTCACGACTACGCACACCCTCCACCCCCTCCGCAGCAGGACCTGGCACCACATCTAGCAACGTTGCTAAATGCCTCACCTGCGCCCACCTGTAACCATCCAACACAGTCCACTCCCACAATACCTCCTTCACAGTGAAACGTCACTTCACATGTACAAAGCGAAACATAATCTATACTTTCTCCTGCTCTGTTTGGCCCGGAGTTTTGCACGTTGGAGAGACAGAACGAACACTCAACAACAGATTCAGAGAACACCTGGCCGACACGAGGCACAACAGACCCACAGCAGCTGCATCACACTTCAACAGACCCTCACACTCATCCACAAACATGCATCCTGTGGCAAGCAAAGGGTGACTCAACAGAAAGAAAACTAACAGAACTCTACTTCATCTCCTTCCTTGACACCAAAGATCCTAATGACCTTGACCTGAAGAGCTAAATCCCCCCCTCCCCGCCCCCCTCAATCCCCGCCCCCCTCACCCCCTCATCAACAACTGCCTCACCGTCACCCTTCTCCGTGAGATTTGACTCATGCATTCGACTCCACGTGATATCATGAGTTCCCGTTCACGAAAGTGAAATACGTTCACCCCCTCCCCTTACACCTCACAACTTCATTTCCTCCTGACCACACCGGTGCTGAGTTAAATGTTGCCTCCTTTTGTGTTGTCTTGATGAAGAGTTTAGACTCGAAAGGTGGACCCTCTTGTTTTGTATATTGTTAAAAGCCTGGAACAGTAACATTGGTTGTTGTCTGATTCTTTTGGAATGAAATTATGATCCGATTAAAAGCACAGTGAAAGCATAATGTCGTCATCTGGCCCCCAAGCAGAACCATACCATCGCACAAGTAGAGGGAAAACACACGTACACAAATCTACAATAGTAAAGTGTCATACAGCTCTCCTAAATTTTGGGCTCGCGCGCGCACACACACAGAGAGAGAGAGAGAGAGAGAGAGAGAGAGAGAGAGAGAGGAGAGAGAGAGAGAGGAGAGAGAGAGAGAGAGAGGAGAAGAGGAAGAGAGAGAGCCGGAGAGCGACCGAAGAGAGACGGAGAGAGAGACCGAGAGAGAGAGAGCAGAGAGAGAGAGGAGAGAGAGAGAGAGAGAGAGACAGAGAGAGGAGACAGAGAGGAAGTGACAGGCAGGCAGGCAGGCAGGCAAACGGACGGACGGACAGACGGACAGACAGACAGACAGACAGACAGACAGACAGACAGACAGACAGACAGACAGACAGACAGACAGACAGACAGACAGACAGACAGACAGACAGACGGACGGATGGACAGACGGACAGATGGGGAGATGGGGAGATGGCCAGATGAACAGACAGACAGACAGACAGACCAGACAGACCAGACAGACCAGACAGACCAGACAGGACAGACACGACAGACAGACAGGCCAGGCCAGGCCAGATCAGGCCAAACCAGACCAGACCAGACCGACACACACACACACACACACACACACACACACACAAATACACACAAACACACACACACACACACACACACACACACACACAGCGAGTGAGCGTACGAGAGAGAGAGAGAGAGAGAGAGAGAGAGAGAGAGAGAGAGAGAGAGAGAGAGAGAGAGAGAGAGAGAGAGAGAGAGAGAGAGAGAGAGCAAAACAATTTCCCAAATTTCACTAACAAGCAACTGCAAACATGTAGAGTACAAGACGAACAAACTCCTTAACTAAACTCCTAAAGTAGAGAACACAGAGTGAAAAAATATGTGTACTTAATTGGCAATATTTTTCTCTGCATCCATCACTCACCTTCACGAAGATGGCCAGAATGCAGAGAGCGCAGCCGCACAGAGCCAGCACCACGTGGAAGAAAGCCGAGGCCAGTCCAAGACCCTCCCGAGAGCTCTCGGACAGCTGAAGCCTGAAGCACATTCTTCAGGCCACGACCCCGCTGCCCCACTCTCTAAGGAAACCGGTACGAAGAAAGAAATAGACACCTACTTCAGGACGGATTTTCATGCCCCTTACAAGGATCCATTCTGCCATCGTCTGATAGTAACTTTACTGTCTTAGCCTGACATGTGCCAGACATTTCATTCTTTGGGGTGGCATTTCGTTGTCGGGCAGCCTGGAACCCAATATAATTTCTTCGTATCATTTACATCGTATTTTACAGGCTTATTGTGTTGTTGGCGTTTGTGGTTGTTACTGTTGTTGTTGTTGTTGTTATATCTGAAGACAATCAACTCGTACTTGCTTATTTTCGTCACACACATTTGTCGAAGATTATTTCGCTAAGAAGCAACGCGTTGTCAATTACAGCTGTTTCACAACACAGAGAGGAAAAATATCATTTTGAGATGAGGGAAAAATAGGATAGTGGGTGGGGATGGGGAAAGCAGATGAAAAGTGTAGATCAACAGGCAGACGCCTAGCCTCTAGCAAACAAGCTTTATTTTTGCCACCTATTCTTTGACCTTTAGTTCACCCACTCACTCCTGTGGCCCACTGTCCGTCTCCTCGTCCATTCAGGCAGCCGTCCATCTGCCTTTGTCTCCTTCCGCCCTCCGTCTGTCCGTGTGTCTGCCTGTCTGCCTGTATGTGTGTGTGTGTGTGTGTGTGTGTGTGTGTGTGTGCCTGTCTGTTTATATGTCTGTTTATCCGTGTTCCTGTCTGTGTGCCTGCGTGTCTGTCTGTCTGCCTGCCTCTGTGTGTATGTATGTGTGTATGTGTCTGTATGTATGTTCTGTTTCGGGGTGGTGTGTGTGTGTGTGTCTGTTTGTGTGTGTGTGTGTGTGTGTTCTGTTTCGATGTGTGTGAGAATGTGAGTGTCGGCTATATGTGTGTGTGTGTGTTTGTGTGTGTGTGTGTGTGTGTGTGTGTGTGTGTGTGTGTGTGTGTGTGTGTGTGTGTGTGTGTGTGTGTGTGTGTGTTTGTGTGTGCGGATGTGTGTGTGTTGTGTGTGTGTGTGTGTGTGTGTGTGTGTGTGTGTAAATCTTTCTCTTTCTCATTCAAGCTTCCGTCGAAATAAATGATATGTGTGTACGTATGTTCCATTAATTGCTGTCTCTCTCGTCAATCCACCATCGCACACTCCTTGACTCACGCACGCACTCGTACATGGATGATGGGAATCTTTGTGAATGTTGCTACACTGAAAGTGAGTATCGATTCAAGAATTACTTGGTGATATTGATATATGATGCAAAGCACTTTTACAATAAAGTCTACTTACGGAAATCACTGTCGTGATGGCTGGGTGACTTTGTCAAGCATGCAATTTCGCTTTTGGATAACACTACGTCATTAGTTTGAATGATTGTAAACCGCATCATCTTGTTACGTCGACATGTATCAATGACTTGTTGGGTCCTTCAGTATATATAATGGACTGTTTTGACTTCAACAATTCAACTTCCATGTAATGAAAAATATCTTCTGCTCCCGACAAGTAGTGTTGTCCTTGTACTCTAGAAATGTGTGACCAGGTGAGGGAGAAATCGCTCCATCATTATTTCAAGCATTTATTTTGCTTGTTCTGTTGTTGACGTAGGCTATTGCCAACATGTGAGAAAATATGCCCACCATCATGGTAGATTACACCTTTTACGACTCTGCACATTCGTCACTCAAACGAGTCGAAAATTTGCAGACACGCCGACCCAGACGAAGGCATGATTGAGCGCCGTGCGATATATCGGCAATGACGTATCAGTCCCGACGCCTTCCAGTTCACGCGATAATGCAAGTACATTGTCGTCTGCGCAAATGGCAACTAGAGTGCTCCAGTGGCAAACGCAATATTGCTGTCACGCTCATGTGGTTTTTCACAAGCAGACTCTCTGTGCGCAACACCATGACGTCACGTTCCGGTCCATTGGCTGGGTGTGGGGAATGGAAGGGTTGGGTTATGGGGCGTGTCTTCAGGCACAGGCAAAACACCACCAAACCTACCCCCGTCGTGGCAGTCTGACGTCAGAGGGCTGCGTAAAGGGGGCGCTGCAAACAGGTGGAGAGGGAAAGAGCCGGTGGACGCCAGCGGGTTTGCACCCGACACTCCACAGCTCTGCGACCCAAATTCTGCCCGCCTGGAGTAGAGTCCGTTTCAAAATTCGAACTGTCGCTCTCCCTGGTATCATGCCATCAGCCCATTCATGTACCTGGACGCGCTCATCACTTGCATCAAAACCTGTGGGAGCGAAAGCAATTTCCTAGACTGCCAAGGCGAATTCGCTGTAGGTGCATCTGTTGCTCTAGAATGGAGACACCAATGACTATTGATGTTAAAGCAAAGGCGCGCTAAGCAAAAGGAATTCAGTTGACCGCGTTCCGATCTAGGCTAGGTCATTCGTCGCACAGAGTGCATTGTGTCAGATGACTGAAATCGATAAGATGTGAATTTTGATCTCGTCTCAAAACTCGTGTCGCCAATTGACCAAAGGTGCACAGCTGATAAACACCTGACAACTGCTCACGCGACATCAGTAAACATGGGTATGTCATCACTGGCTGCAACCCTGCACTCAGTGAGCCCGCCTAGCTTTTGGTCGTCTAGTAACCTTTTCAAGCGAAAAGTGCAGTGTAGCATACTCATTGAATTTTCAAGCTGAAAGTGTAAAGTCGATCGAATGAACACCAAGGTTAGTTGCATTTCAAGCTTTATTTGAAAGTTTTATGAGTCGTCCGAGAGAGTGGCTCAGTGGTGAGTCAATTTTTGTCATCTCTTGGACGTCGCTTAAAAAGTTCGAGCTAAAAGTGTATACACAAGCTCGCAAGAATGTATAGTCAAAAATTGAAAGTATAACGGTAAGGTGTATAAGATGGAATTTCGATGAAGAGACATCCCAGTTTTTAGTTCTAGCGTCCGTTTGTCGCCTTCAGTTGCGTAGTTGTGTGCTGATGTCATAGAGTGGAAAGTGTGCATGAACTATTTTACAACGATAACGGCCATCAGAGGAATGTGCTAAAAGCTGGCAAGGTGGGCTGGGTTGGTAGTCTGTAAAGTTCACGCCCAGGCATGAAAATACTCATGTCTGTGTCATCACCGTTAAAGAAAATGAGATATTTATACACGAGTGACTCAAAGCGTCTTTGCACATCACAATGAATTGTTGGTCAATTACGGAACTGATAACGCAGAACTTGGAGGGGAAAAAAGTTCCGAGCCTTAAACTGCCCATGTCTGCACATTGGCACGAGCAAACGGATGATCTTGGATGGACGCTGAGCCATCGTGTTTCCGAATAGACTTATGCATGGATGGATGGATGGATGAGTCATAACTTGGGTTAATGGATGGATGATGGATGGGTGGATGGATGATTGGATGCATCATTGTGTGAATGGATAATGAGTAGACGGATGGAAAGATGGATGGATGGATGGATGAATGATGAATGGGTAGATGCATGAATGGATGAGTGGATTAACGGATGTGTATGATGAATGGGTGGATAAATAGATGGATGGATGGATGGGTGAACGGATGAATGGATGGATAGATGAGTGGGTGGGTGTATGGATGGATTAATGGATGGATGCATGGATGGGTGGGTAGGTGGATGGATGGATGGATGGATGGGTGGATGGATGGATGGATGGATAACTAGATGGGTGGGTGGATGGAAGGATGGATGGTTGGCTGGGTCGATGGATGGATGGATGGGTTGATGGATGGATGAATGGATGGATGATGGATGAATGGATTGATGAATGGATGGATAGATGGATGGATGGGTGTGTGGTAGGATGGATGGATGGATGGATGGTTGGACAAGTGGATGGATGGATGGGTGGGTGGATGGGTGAATGGGTGGGTGGATGGATAGATGGATGAATGAATGAATGAATGGATGGATGGATGGATAGATAGATGGATGGGTGGGTGGAAGGGTGAATATATGGATGGATGGATAGATGGATGGATGGGCAGGTTGATGTACGAGTGGATGGATGGATGGATGGGTGGATGGATTGTTGGATGGATAGATGGATGGATGGATGGGTGATAGATGGATGGAAGAATGGCGTTTAAAGAGTCCATCAACATATCTTTGCACAATGAATGACGGCTCAAACAGTCTTGGGCAGCAGCAATAAATACCTGGGCAGCAGCAATAAATACCTGGGCAGCAGCAATAAATACCTGGGCAGCAGCAATAAATACCTGGGCAGCAGCAATAAATACCTGGGCAGCAGCAATAAATACCTGGGCAGCAGCAATAAATACCTGGGCAGCAGCAATAAATACCTGGGCAGCAGCAATAAATACCTGGGCAGCAGCAATAAATACCTGGGCAGCAGCAATAAATACCTGGGCAGCAGCAATAAATACCTGGGCAGCAGCAATAAATACCTGGGCAGGGATAAAAGGCTCTACAGAGGGAGCAGTCAGGTTTCCTAAACTGCGCGGGTTCATGGAAAGTTCTTGAGGAGTGGGACATACAGACTGGCAAGCACTTCTTGCGTGCTTTTAGCTGCTCTGAGTTTCTTTTCCATTGCCGCGTAGCTCGTCTGTGTAGCTCGTGGTATGGGTGAGTTCACATTCTTCATGTACGGTGGTAGATTAGATATTGCATAAAACAGTCAGGAAAAAGCTTAGAATGTTCCAGGACCTCATCGATATGATAGCACTCCTTGAATTTCCTAGTGCCGCCTTTCTTGTGGCTGAAATGAGACGTTTTAATGCTTTCGGGTTTTGCAATAGATTTTGATTATATGCTTTACTATTTACACTCTATATTTTGTCTTTGCCGTATGGGGTAGTGTCCTGCTGCCTCGTTTTAAAAATTAATAGTCATATTCTAGACTATCCGAATATCTGTAAAGCTATCATTCCAGCAATCCATTTCGTTGGAATTCAAATGGTGCTGCCCAGTGAGACAGCAAAACTGCTGACATACTTGTGGTCAAGATTACCGAGTTGGGCCCTAAGCTGTGACATGAGTCATGTCTCGTAACCTTTTGAAAAAGCTACACATTTCCCATTTAACCACACCTGTTGCATCCAGAGACATATTTACACGGCCTAATCCAACCAATGTACTCAGAAAAGCAGAAAAAACAAAAATTATAAAAAATAATTGAATTAACTCTTTGTACACCTAAAAATAGACAACTAGGTCATTGGAAGTTCATAACATAGCACCGTGACACACTTATTTTTTAAGTACAAGTGACCAATTTCTAATTTAGAATCAGGAACAATGTTTCAGTGGGTGCATAGGGAAGACAGCTACAATTGCAACCCTTGCCAGGCATAAATCTGTATACATTAAGCCTTGAATGAAATAGTAAGCAGTTGTTCATATCATTACACAATGTTGTTCATAACTTAACACAAAATCAATGAAATAATTATAATGATTCTAGGTTATCATTTTTGTTTTTTCAGTTAGTCTCTTATGAATAACAATGCTGCAAGTTCAAAGAAGGCAGAAAACACGCATTAAAATTGCTTTCCGTGTGTGTGAAATGTTGTGCGAAAAAGAACACTTCTGAAAAGGGTCACACTCTTTCCGGTTCCCAATACACGATCTTTCACACAAAAACACAAATAACTCAACATGTAGCATTTTTTAAATGACAAAACTTTTATCTATTCTGAATACAGCAAAACAAGTTGGAAGACTGCGGGATTTCAAGTTTGATTTTGAGAGGCAAAACTTCCCACGCAGGTAGCATAATTCGCCCTATGCTCACCTCTGTACTCTTGACCATATGTCTTCGTGTTCGTGGACTGTAGATTTTCTCACATCTTCAACACCATTACTCTGTCTTCTTTTCTGCAAGTTAAATCACGAAACGACAAGAAACGTCAGAATGATAAATCAATGCAGAATTTTAATTGCTCCAAGTCGCGAACAATGAACTGATGTTGTCTTAGACATAATTTATCCCTCCAGGTTTACTGGAGGTCCTCACAGCTTTATCCCTCCAGGTTTACTGGAGGTCCTCACAGGTTTATGGATTAGCTCACTGGGTATTCGACGTCATAAAAAAACACCCGTTGTTGTACACGTGAGAGGTTGCGGGTTCGAACCTTACTTTTCCCCCCTCTTTTCTCGAGAGGTTGCGGGTTCCCGACTTAACGGCTGATATCTCAAAAACTACTGGACGGATTTCCTTGACATTTTGCACACTTACTGGAAGTTAGGTCCGATTGAATGTGTCAAATTTTCAGAATCGAGGTTTGAACAGAAAGTGACTTTATGTACGTTTTGGTGTTGCAAAGAAGGCAAGGGACGGAACTCTGTCCCGACTCAAGGGAAGTTTTGGCATGTGTGACGTGATCACTTGACCTCGAATAACGTGACGTTATTTCGAGGAGATTGGACATTGGTGAAGGAGAAAGAAGGATTTTTTATCCCTCCAGGTTTACTGGAGATCCTCACAGCTTTATTGTTGTTTTTTATGCCAACACCTGGAGGTTCAGCGCCAGCGGTTTTTATTTAGGTAGGTCTTGAATTCAATCTACAAAGTAGGGCCAAATACTAATGATCAGAGTCTGCTAACAAAGCACTCGTAAAAATGCATGAATTTCTGCGAGGAAAATGAATCTGTG
>JAWQFJ010018633.1:35000-70000 GCA_034096865.1 Theodoxus fluviatilis
ATGATTATTATTGATGATTATTATTATTTGATTATTTTTATTGCTGCCTCATAAAGTGTACTTGAATTGCCTGTTGTGGGATAGATAAAGTTGTATTGTATTGTATTGTATTGTATTGAGGTAGAAAGCATGAAACTAAAGGAGGGAAAATGAAATGAACAAAAACCGCGTGGTTGTAACTAACGTGTTACTGTCGTGCTGAAGTAAAGATGGTACTTCCCTTGATGTCGCTCAAGTTGCCGTCGTCATCGATATTATTAGGCTCGATGTCACCGCAGGCAGTTGTCATCGCGCAATTGGAACGTCCACTTTTCTCGGATAACTCATCATTTGTTTTCACATTCTTTTTACAAGTTTCTTTTAAAATACAACCTCTGTCCCAACCCGCGAACCCCATTCAGGGTTCATTACACTGCAAAAATACGCACGCGTGTGAGTGGCTTTGACCTATATGAATTTCTGGGCGTCTCGAAAACCCTTCACCGTAATCCTTGCCGCTTCCACTGACACGGCGAGACAAACCCCACGACGATTACCAGGAATCCGATACCCTCCAGTCCCACAGTAACTGCAAGAACAGGCACCAGCGACCTTCCCGCCGTTCCACTGAGGTGAGCATCAACGAGTTCCAGATGAGGAAAATTGGTGTTCAAATTTGGCATTGGTTGAACATGATTTCGTATTTGGTTGGAATATTTTCGCAATATATATATATGAGAGAGAGAGAGAGAGAGAGAGAGAGAGAGAGAGAGAGAGAGAGAGAGGGACGGAGGGAGGGACGGACGGACGGAGGGAGGGACGGACGGACGGACGGACGGACACATACACATAGGGATGGGGGCTGGAGGGGAGGGGGAGAGCAGGAAGACACATGAGCTGTTAAAGCCACGCTGACTGTAACAGCGGAACCAGCAGTAGTTTCTGAACCAAATCTATGCAGAATAATTTCAGGAACAACTACTGTGGGATGTTAACAAATGCAGAACTCTGCATGCCTCAACTGCCAATTGATGATGTGATTTGAAGACAAAATGCAGAACAGGCCAGCAGAACAGGCGATGGGCACCTCGCATGATCCTGTTGAGTACAAAAGCGTACGTCACGACATCGGAGCATATGCATATTCATGAACTGTCCTTTAAGAATGTAGAACTTGCGTAGTGCATGACCTCGCCATATACATGCATGTGATACAGAAGTGGACCGCGGGAATCTGAAAGATGATAAAAGATCACGTGGTGTCACATGGAAGCAAAATATTACTGCGTCGACGACGACATAAAAAGTTTCCCAATGAGGCTGACATTAGCCTATCCGACATGTTTTGCTTCGTCTTAAAACAGAGAATTTTCTGTTTTGGCCTGGTCATTCGTTTTTTGTCAGAAAGTCGATCTACTCTACCAAAAGTCACACACATACTTGTGGCACGCACGCATGCAAACACGCAACCACGCAGACTCTCTCTCTCTCTCTCTCTCTCTCTCTCTGTCTCTCTCTCTCTCTCTCTCTTTATATATATATATCTTTATCTCTCTCTCTTTATCTCTCTCTCTCTCTCTCACACACACACACAGACACACACACTCACACAAACACACATACGCACACTCACACATACACACACACGCACGCACGCACGCACGCGCGCACGCACGCACGCACACTCATGCAGACAAGCACGCACAGACACACACACGCACGCACGCACAGACACTCGCACGCACGCACGCACACACACACACACTCGCAAGCACGCACGCACGCACTCGCACGCACACACATATAAGCCCTACACACGCTCTCGCACGCACGCACGCAAGCGCGCGCACACACACACACACACACACACACACACACACCATAGCACATCTTGAGAAACACCTCTGGTTCACTTTGTCCGCGAATACCAACGTTTAAATGATGCTTTAACATTCAAATGCAATCAAGGAGAGCTGGTCGATTGCGTGTAATTATATTTCAGGATGTCTCTTCACTCAAATAAGACACACACACACACACACACACACACACACACACACACACACACACACACACACACACACAAACACTCATACACATACACATGTACGCGGGCGCACTTACAAGCATACGCACATGCACACATGTGCACGCACGCGCGCGCACACACACACAAACACACACACAGATCAGAAATTTGTTGCACATCACATAAGACATAAACGAAGACCTCGGCAAGACTTTCAAATCTCGCTACACAAGTCAGAGAAATTGAGAAGGAAGCATGTGCGGCTAATGAGACACATTGCCTGGCTGCAAAGAAGACACTGATTTTTGTATTAAGTGGTATGAACTATCGGATAGGGTGCTCGCTGTAAACTAATGCATAAACAATTTTAGTTGCCTATGGGCTAATTTTCTTTATTACATTATCGTGACATGCCTTTGTATTTACGTCAAACTTCACCAACTGATCGAAACATGCACCAATTAGGTTTCAACTTCTCGGATTTCTAAGTGTTTCTTGACAACCACTTCCACTCCATTTTCTACTTTCAGCTGGCATCACAGGATAATGGCAGATGAGTTCTCAAAGGACATTTTCTGTGGCGACCAGTCGTTGAACTGGACGACAGCAGTGGCCAGACAACCCCCTGGACACAGCCAGCCCTCCTTCCCCACCTCCAGGCCCCATATGATCATTGGTGACAGGCCGCCAGAGGATCCGCCAGAGCTGTTCACGTCACAGTCAGACGATGACGTCACGTCACGTGACGCAGACACTGCTAGGACGAATGGGGATGCACACTTGGACGGACAGAGAAGCGGAGACGAACGAAGGAATGAGAATGACCAAGGTGGTGGCGAGGTGTTCGAGGACTGGGGAGTAACTCGACATGCCGCACAGCCTCTCTGTTGGAAACCCACCCGCCACATTCGGCCCATCAGCGCCTCTCTGGCCGTCAAGCTGTGATGACTGACAGATCAGTCAAGTTGTCCATCAGCGCCTCTCTGGCCGTCAAGCTGTGATGACTGACAGATCAGTCAAGTTGTCCATCAGCGCCTCTCTGGCCGTCAAGCTGTGATGACTGACAGATCAGTCAAGTTGTCCTTCAGCGCCTCTCTGGCCGTCAAGCTGTGATGACTGACAGATCAGTCAAGTTGTCCTTCAGCGCCTCTATGGCCGTCAAGCTGTGATGACTGACAGATCAGTCAAGTTGTCCATCAGCGCCTCTCTGGCCGTCAAGCTGTGATGCCTGACAGATCAGTCAAGTTGTCCTTCAGCGCCTCTATGGCCGTCAAGCTGTGATGACTGACAGATCAGTCAAGTTGTTCTTCAGCGCCTCTATGGCCGTCAAGCTGTGATGACTGACAGATCAGTCAAGTTGTCCATCAGCGCCTCTCTGGCCGTCAAGCTGTGATGACTGACAGATCAGTCAAGTTGTCCTTCAGCGCCTCTCTGGCCGTCAAGCTGTGATGACTGACAGATCAGTCAAGTTGTCCATCAGCGCCTCTCTGGCCGTCAAGCTGTGATGACTGACAGATCAGTCAAGTTGTCCATCAGCGCCTCTCTGGCCGTCAAGCTGTGATGACTGACAGATCAGTCAAGTTGTCCTTCAGCGCCTCTCTGGCCGTCAAGCTGTGATGACTGACAGATCAGTCAAGTTGTCCATCAGCGCCTCTCTGGCCGTCAAGCTGTGACGACTGACAGATCAGTCAAGTTGTCCTTCAGCGCCTCTCTGGCCGTCAAGCTGTGATGACTGACAGATCAGTCAAGTTGTCCATCAGCGCTTTCCATCGTGGTTGTACGTTCTCATTTCTGTGGCTTGTTTGATATGCAAGCCAATTTGGAACTGAATAGCAGCAATTAAATGGTATGCTTCTGTGTATTATGTAGTATAATATGAATGCGGACTAAACAATACTGGCGCTGAAATTCTGCGATTTTCTTGACAGTATGACATGCCTAAATGTGGGGTTGTGAGAATCCTCTAATGAGTCAGTGGAGTTGATAATTTCATGCCCCAACAGCTATACCTAGATTGAATTGCACTGACGATACTCTGCTATTCTATGAAGCACCAACAGGAACAGCACTTTTCTTTTTGTTTCAAGAACTTTGATATTTTCTAAAGGACGCTAAGCATACAGTGTCAAATGTTCTGCAGGCTTCTTAATTAATGCAAGGTGGAGCTTTCAGTACGTACCAATTAACAGAAGATATTTGCAGTAAAAGGTGCCGATGTTCATGTCTTTATTTTAAAAAATCAAAACGTGAACATAACCATGCATCTGATAACATGGAACAATTCACGCCAAACTCTCAAGGTATGTACGTTTCGGTCGAGGAGAGAAGGAAGAGCTTTGTGCACATAAAGGGAAGCAACTCCATGCACAACGCCTGGAATCGTCAGCATGCTTTATTTACACATGGAAAAAGTAGATTTTTTTTTCGTGTGCATGCACAAAATAAACCTTTTATTATACATAACTACACATTATCCCCAAATCTGAAAACTAGATATGACTGTTTTATATACGATCCAGTTCTTGAAGTGAGTTTTACTATAATATAATGTTAGTTCTCCAGGTTAACCCATGGGAAACAGAAGCAACTCCTTAACCATTGACACATTTAGGTCCTTATTTCCAATGGGGAATTCTACAATAAAACTAAAATAGACCAGCGGAAAGTCACTCGTCTACTCCAATATCAAACGTTTATGCTGTCACTTAAAAACCATTAAAAAAAAACATGTCACAGCGTCAACTTTTCATACCAAATAAAATATTAAAAGTGTGCATGCTTATTAACTGCATTCAGTGCATGCATGCACATAGGGATGCCCGTGTACGTGTGCATGTATGTGTACATACCTGTTTACATTTGTGTAAGCGTGTATGGTAATGTGAGTATGTGTGAGAAGGTGAAGGAGAAAAAGAGGGCTGTAATAATGTCATATGTATGGTTGATGTCTTTGCATGTACAAATATGCATTGATGTGTACACATGGGGATGCATGTGTATGTCTAGTTGTGTGCATGTGTGTATGTGATGTGTGTGTATGTGCATGTGTGTGTATGTGCATGTGTGTGTATGTGCATGTGTGTATGTTCATGTGTGTGTATGTGCATGTGTGTGTGTGCATGTGTGTGTATGTGTAGCTCTGCATGCATCTGTGCATGTGTCTTTGCATGTGTGTGTCTGTGCATGTATCTTTGCATGTATCTGTGCATGTGTGTATCTTTGCATGTATATGTGCATACGTGTACCTTTGCATGTATCTGTGCATGTGTGCATCTTTGCATGTATCTGTGCAAGTGTGTATCTTTACATGTATCTGTGCATGTGTGTACCTTTGCATGTATCTCTGCATATGAGTACCTTTGCATGTATCTGTGCATGTGTGTATCTTTGCTTGTATCTGTTCATGTGTGTATCTTTACATGTATCTGTGCATATGTATGTATGTGCATGTATCTGTGCATGTGTGTATCTTTGCATGTATCTGTGCATGTGTGTATCTTTACATGTATCTGTGCATGTGTGTACCTTTGCATGTATCTGTGCATGTGTGTGTCTTTACATGTATCTGTGCATGTGTGTATCTTTGCATGTATCTGTGCATGTGTGTACCTTTGCATGTATCTGCGCATGTGTGTACCTTTGCATGTATCTGTGCATGTGTGTACCTTTGCATGCATCTGTGCATGTGTGTATCTTTACATGTGCCTGTGCATGTGTGTACCTTTGCATGTATCTGTGCATGTATCTTTGCATGTATCTGTGCATGTGTGTATCTTTACATGTATCTGTGCATGTGTGTATCTTTGCATGTATCTGTGCATGTGTGTGTCTTCGCATGTATCTGTGCATGTGTGTATCTTTACATGTGCCTGTGCATGTGTGTATCTTTACATGTGCCTGTGCATGTGTGTATCTTTACATGCGTGGGTCTGTGCATGTATCTTTGCATGTATCAGTGCATGTATCTTTGCATGTGTGTGTCTGTGCATGTGTGTGTCTGTGCATGCGTGTAACTTTGCCTGTATCTTTGCATGTGTGTCTGTGCATGCGTGTATCTTTGCATGTATCGGTGCATGTGTGTATCTTTACATGCGTGGGTCTGTGCATGTATCTTTGCATGTATCTGTGCATGTAGCTTTGCATGTGTGTGTCTGTGCATGTGTGTGTCTGTGCATGCGGGTATCTTTGCATGTGTGTATCTTTGCATGTGTGTATCTTTGCATACAGTATTTGTGTATGTGTGAATCTCTGCATCTGTGTATCTGTGCATTAGTGTGCATGCATGTTATTAGTGCACTGAACCATGATGATGATGAAGATAGTAATAATAATGATGATAATGATGATGATGATGATGATGATGATGATAACGCAATTAATGTTGCACAGAAGGAGGCAAACATTTGCACATACAGAAACCAGCTGTAATTATTTCATATTATGAATCTTTGAAAAGCCAGTACTCAAGTCTGCATTTTGGTCAACTATGAACAGCAAAAAATGATCAGTTTTCTTTCTTTATATAATGCAGAACATACATTGCCACAGAATATGAGTTTCTTGCTGCTACCTTTAGGGATGAAAAAGTACCAACAGTCTGGAAATACTGACAAGTGCTAGAATACAGACCTTCTGGAAGTTACAGCAAATTTCCTAAATCTAGTAAGTATGAAAAATGTCATTGTTTAGAAAATTATTTTTTTTGTAAAATAAAAAAAATATGGTACATAGTTTTAAATTGGTTTACATTTTCATGTTGCCATGGACTTTGAATCTGAACTACTGCAAAACTTGTGCTTGAGAACAGTCACTTTTGCCAGCATATTCCATCTACTGAAAATGTAAAAGTCACTGTTCATCTACATTTATCTAAACCTGTATGTTTTGTTCAAATTGTTTCATACAAGTTGACATCAGTCATCACTCGATCAATGCTTTACACGTAAAGTGAAGTCCTCAATCTTGCATTTCCTATTTCTGTTTTCTTCTCCAGTACGTATTTCTATGAAGATCTACATCCTGTGCGTATTTCTATGAAGATCTACATCCTGTGCGATAAGTTTTGGGTCAGACAAAACATTTCTGCACACACAAAAATACAGAGACCACAACTAATGGACAAAGGGCACAAGTTGCCTGAGAACTGCATGTGCAGCAGTGAGGGACCTTCCTTCCAAGTTCCTCAGTCCTCACTCACTGGAATCTCCCGTGCTCATGATAAGTCAGCGGCAGCAACAGCATGCCTGGAGGTAGAGAACACACAGTCCTACGGGATGCACTGCACAGGAAGCAACACACACCCTGCCCCAAAGAGCTGGGACAGGCACTGTCAGGCAGGTCTTGGAACAGTCACAGTCTGCACAACTTGAGGATCCATTCTGAGCGCAGCACAGCTGCCAGAATGATTGTACACACTGAGCCAAACCTATCACTACAAACCCGGCTGCACTGTCAAATCATGGTCCTCCTTTTGATCACTGCTAAAGCCCAGTCAAAGTGAACACTGCAATAGCTAACCTTTCTGAGTCAGGAATTCCCTGCAGTGACTGCAACTTCCATAGTATGTGTGGGCATTCCAGTTAACACTCCATGTCCATGGAGCATCTTTAAGACACTCCATGAGGAGTGAATGGGAAAAAGGAGTCACTGACAATTTTCAGGAGTGCAGACTGTTTCAGGCTGCAAGCACAGAGGAGTCAAGAACTGCACTGCTGATGGCAGGAGATTCCTCACTTCCTCTGATGCTGAGGAGTTGAATTGTGTGTCAGCACCATCATCATGGTCCTGAAAAACACAAACAGGCATCCCTCAGAAACTGCACAGACACACAGAACACTCCTGTCTCACTGTGTTGAAAATGTGCATCAACAACAAAGAAACACACACACACACACGAGAGAGAGAGAGAGAGAGAGAGAGAGAGAGAGAGAGAGAGAGAGAGAGAGAGAGAGAGAGAGAGAGAGAGAGAGAGAGAGAGAGAGAGAGAGAGAGAGAGAGAGAGAGAGAGGAGAGATGGAGAGAGAGACACACACACAGACACACACATGCACACACACACACACACACACACAAATACATATTCTATACAAACATCCATGTACATCATCATCATCATGGCTTGGCTTTGTGAATGAAGAACGTAGTAGGGGGACAGGGTCTGTGATGGCTCGTTGGTGGCTGACGAGGGTCTGTGATGGCTCGTTGGTGGCTAACGAGGCAAATACAGGACTTGCATGCCCGCCAACCATGGCTGCATCTGAGGGGCTGGTCTGTAGCGGCTGGTGCTGATGCCTCATGGGTTTTTTCTCCTAATCTTTTTGTCCTTGAAGTTGGCCCTTCAGTTGTGTTCAAAGGATGAATTAGCCGCATGGATAATGTCTTTCCTAGCCTCGCGATCAGCAGCAAGTGATGACCAATCACCGTGGTCAATGTGACAGGCATTGAGGGACCTCTTGATATCTTGTTATCTTTTCTTCTAAGCCCCCACTCCTCGGTGGCAAGAGGACAGGTCACTGTATAGCAGGATCTTGGGGAGATGATGGTCCTTCATTCTGGAAACATACCCTTCCCAGCGCAGTTGTGCCATCAGCAGCATGGCCTTAATGCTGTCAATCTCCGCCCAATCAAGGACTGTGCTGTTGGTGACAAAGGTCACTGAAGTGGATGGCAAGGATGGAACAAAGGCAGTGCCGATTGAAGCATTTGAGGAGTTGTAGGTGGCAACGGTAGAGAACCCACGATTCAGAGCCGTACAAGAGAGTGGTCAGGACGACTGCTATGTATACACTGATCTTGGTAGCCTTCCTCAGATGTCTGTTATTCCACACTCGCCTACGAAGCCTTCCAAATGTGCTGCTTGCTTTGGCCAGTCTGTTGTCAACCTCTCTGTCTAACTTGGCATTTGATGAGATGATGCATCCCAGGTAGCTGAATTGTTGGACGGATTTCAGTTCTGACTGGCTGATGGTTATGTGGGGAGGTTGGCATCTTTCCTGGGGTGAAGGTTGGTACAGGACTTCTGTCTTCTTCAAGTTGACTTCAAACATCCATGTACACACTGAAAGCAACTGTGCTCCTGAGTTTTTCTTCCTATTAATGTTTTATTTATTTAAACTTCAGATGCTGATACCTACACTAGAGACATTCTTTTCAATATATGCAAAGAAACTAGTACAAGTATTTCCCTGTTTCCACACATTACAAGGAAACAAAGAGAAGACCACTTAACTCCTATTATCAACAAAGTGCAGATAAAGGACTATTAATACTCATGCTTTGATTAAGAAAACATCATACCAGAAAAGTATTCCTTATGACAAAAAAATCTGTGTAACACCAACTCTGACAGCTTGTCTTCCATACCTGTTGGGTGGCAAAATCTTGAAAACCAGGCTGTACATTTCTTGAGAGTGAACTGCAAAAGATGAAAATATTGGAGAGGTTTCCTCTTGGGAACTTGACTCAATCTCACATAGTGAAAATCTTCATTTCAACACACACAAACATTCAAAGAACATCCTTCTCTCATTGCTAGCAATGCAGCATGGATGAACCCTGTACATTCAGTTGCTGCACTTTCTTGTGCCACCACTGCCCCATACACCCTATATGGCATGCAGATTTATCTCCCTTGTAACAGTGGGTACAACTTCAGGGGGGTTTTTTGGTGTGCAAAACTTGTCGAGCTCAGGCACCAGCAAAAAATGGCGGCAGTAAGTAGTTTATCTGACCTCCACCAATCACTGGGATAGGAAAGCATGGTCAGGGAAGACACATTATCTCAGGGAAACAGAAGAAAATGTGTGGCTACAAGGCCAGGTATGTGTTCCAACACAAATTCCAACCCTATCAAAGTTGGGCAAAACACTACAACATAACTGCTACTACTTGTACTACAGCATAGACTGCACAGCCCAAATGAACTTCAGGCCAGACACCACACAACAAGTACAGCCAAAGGTGTGGCCACAAAAGCTGGATGCAACATGTGACATGACATGGAACAAAATTCAGGCCTGCAGTCACTGCACAGCAACCACAACACACATCCCAGCGACCACAACACACGTCACAGTGACCACAACACACATCACAGCGACCACAACACACATCACAGTGACCACAACACACATCACAGCGACCACAACACACATCACAGCGACCACAACACACGTCACAGTGACCACAACACACATCACAGCGACCACAACACACATCACAGCGACCACAACACACATCACAGCGACCACAACACACGTCACAGCGACCACAACAAACTTCACAGCGACCACAACACACGTCACAGCGACCACAACACACATCACAGCGACCACAACAGACGTCACAGCGACCACAACACACATCACAGTGACCACAACACACATCACAGTGACCACAACACACGTCACAGCGACCACAACACACGTCACAGCGACCACAACACACGTCACAGCGACCACAACACACGTCACAGCGACCACAACACACATCACAGCGACCACAACACACGTCACAGCGACCACAGCACACATCTCAGTGATCACAACACACGTCACAGCGACCACAACACATGTCACAGCGACCACAACACACGTCACAGACACATGTCACAGCGACCACAACACACGTCACAGTGATGCCCTGGGCTCTGTGGCCAAGTGGTTAGTGAGTTTGACCTGTACTTGTTTGTGGCTGGTGGGTACAAAGTTTTAAGTTGTGTGGATCCCTGACCTGTACTTGTTTGTGGCTGGTGGGTACAAAGTTGTAAGTTGTGTGGATCCCTGACCTGTACTTGTTTGTGGCTGGTGGGTACAAAGTTTTAAGTTGTGTGGATCCCTGACCTGTACTTGTTTGTGGCTGGTGGGTACAAAGTTTTAAGTTGTGTGGATCCCTGACCTGTACTTGTTTGTGGCTGGTGGGTACAAAGTTGTAAGTTGTGTGGATCCCTGACCTGTACTTGTTTGTGGCTGGTGGGTACAAAGTTTTAAGTTGTGTGGATCCCTGACCTGTACTTGTTTGTGGCTGGTGGGTACAAAGTTTTAAGTTGTGTGGATCCCTGACCTGTACTTGTTTGTGGCTGGTGGGTACAAAGTTTTAAGTTGTGTGGATCCCTGACCTGTACTTGTTTGTGGCTGGTGGGTACAAAGTTTTAAGTTGTGTGGATCCCTGACCTGTACTTGTTTGTGGCTGGTGGGTACAAAGTTGTAAGTTGTGTGGATCCCTGACCTGTACTTGTTTGTGGCTGGTGGGTACAAAGTTTTAAGTTGTGTGGATCCCTGACCTGTACTTGTTTGTGGCTGGTGGGTACAAAGTTTTAAGTTGTGTGGATCCCTGACCTGTACTTGTTTGTGGCTGGTGGGTACAAAGTTTTAAGTTGTGTGGATCCCTGACCTGTACTTGTTTGTGGCTGGTGGGTACAAAGTTTTAAGTTGTGTGGATCCCTGACCTGTACTTGTTTGTGGCTGGTGGGTACAAAGTTTTAAGTTGTGTGGATCCCTGACCTGTACTTGTTTGTGGCTGGTGGGTACAAAGTTTTAAGTTGTGTGGATCCCTGACCTGTACTTGTTTGTGGCTGGTGGGTACAAAGTTTTAAGTTGTGTGGATCCCTGACCTGTACTTGTTTGTGGCTGGTGGGTACAAAGTTTTAAGTTGTGTGGATCCCTGACCTGTACTTGTTTGTGGCTGGTGGGTACAAAGTTTTAAGTTGTGTGGATCCCTGACCTGTACTTGTTTGTGGCTGGTGGGTACAAAGTTTTAAGTTGTGTGGATCCCTGACCTGTACTTGTTTGTGGCTGGTGGGTACAAAGTTTTAAGTTGTGTGGATCCCTGACCTGTACTTGTTTGTGGCTGGTGGGTACAAAGTTTTAAGTTGTGTGGATCCCTGACCTGTACTTGTTTGTGGCTGGTGGGTACAAAGTTTTAAGTTGTGTGGATCCCTGACCTGTACTTGTTTGTGGCTGGTGGGTACAAAGTTTTAAGTTGTGTGGATCCCTGACCTGTACTTGTTTGTGGCTGGTGGGTACAAAGTTTTAAGTTGTGTGGATCCCTGACCTGTACTTGTTTGTGGCTGGTGGGTACAAAGTTTTAAGTTGTGTGGATCCCTGACCTGTACTTGTTTGTGGCTGGTGGGTACAAAGTTTTAAGTTGTGTGGATCCCTGACCTGTACTTGTTTGTGGCTGGTGGGTACAAAGTTTTAAGTTGTGTGGATCCCTGACCTGTACTTGTTTGTGGCTGGTGGGTACAAAGTTTTAAGTTGTGTGGATCCCTGACCTGTACTTGTTTGTGGCTGGTGGGTACAAAGTTTTAAGTTGTGTGGATCCCTGACCTGTACTTGTTTGTGGCTGGTGGGTACAAAGTTTTAAGTTGTGTGGATCCCTGACCTGTACTTGTTTGTGGCTGGTGGGTACAAAGTTTTAAGTTGTGTGGATCCCTGACCTGTACTTGTTTGTGGCTGGTGGGTACAAAGTTTTAAGTTGTGTGGATCCCTGACCTGTACTTGTTTGTGGCTGGTGGGTACAAAGTTTTAAGTTGTGTGGATCCCTGACCTGTACTTGTTTGTGGCTGGTGGGTACAAAGTTTTAAGTTGTGTGGATCCCTGACCTGTACTTGTTTGTGGCTGGTGGGTACAAAGTTTTAAGTTGTGTGGATCCCTGACCTGTACTTGTTTGTGGCTGGTGGGTACAAAGTTTTAAGTTGTGTGGATCCCTGACCTGTACTTGTTTGTGGCTGGTGGGTACAAAGTTTTAAGTTGTGTGGATCCCTGACCTGTACTTGTTTGTGGCTGGTGGGTACAAAGTTTTAAGTTGTGTGGATCCCTGACCTGTACTTGTTTGTGGCTGGTGGGTACAAAGTTTTAAGTTGTGTGGATCCCAGAGTTGGATCCTTGAGCAAGGTGCTTCACTCATTCTGCTTCTCCCCACCCAGCAGTAAAATGGGTACCTGTGAGCTTGAGCTAGAAACTTGTGAAGACAACAACAAAAAACACCTTGGCATAATCATTCACAACCTGGTTGTATGCTCTCCAGGAAGTTAGGGTGATAATAAGCTTGATAATCAGGAGATAAAAGTATGCGGTGTGAGCATCCATGAATGGCTAACAAGGCATAATATAAAAAGGCACGTTTACCTATACCAGTTCACCCAGTCTGTAACATCTCACCCCGTCTGTAACATCTCAGCCTGTCTGTAACATCTCACCCGTCTGTAACATCTCACCCCGTCTGTAACAGCTCATCCTGTCTGTAACAGCTAACCGTGTCTGTAACAGCTCATCCTGTCTGTAACAGCTAACCGTGTCTGTAACAGCTCACCCTGTCTGCAACAGCTCATCCTGTCTGTAACAGCTAACCGTGTCTGTAACAGCTCAACCTGTCTGCAACAGCTCATCCTGTCATGTCCTGTACAACTCTCCCATGCAAATGTCACACAGACGCTCTCAGCCTCATGGTAAGGTCAAAGTGATGCAACACACAGCAAAGATCAATGTCCTCTTTGACAAGAGGTTCCTTCCAATGTGTGTGTGTGTGTGTGTGTGTGTATGTGTGTGTGTGTGTGTATGTGTGTGCGTGCTTGTTTGTGTGTGCGTGTTGGCATGTGTGTGTGTGTGTGTACATGTTTGTGTGTATGCATGTGTGAGTGTACATGTCTGTAAGTACATGTAGGTGTACACACGTGTGTGTGTGTATGTGTGTGTATGTGTGTGTGTATGTGTGTGTATGTGTGTGTGTGCTTGTTTGTGTGTGCGTGTTGGCATGTGTGTGTGTGTGTGTACATGTTTGTGTGTATGCATATGTGTGAGTGTACATGTCTGTAAGTACATGTAGGTGTACACACGTGTGTGTGTGTGTGTGTGTGTGTATGTGTGTGTGTATGTGTGTGTGAGTGTGTGAGTGTGTGTGTGTGTGTGTGTGTGTGTGTGTATGTGTGTGTGTGCTTGTTTGTGTGTGTGTGTTGGCATGTGTGTGTGTGTGTGTGTGTGTGTGTGTAGATGTTTGTGTGTTTGTATATGTGTGAGTGTACATGTCTGTAAGTACATGTAGGTGTACACATGTGTGTGTGTGTGTGTGTGTGTGTGTGTGTGTGTGTGCATGCACGCATGTGTGCATGCACATGTGCATGTGAGACAAAATTGCTACTACAGAGTAATTCTATAACAGCTATGAAACGATCATTCTCAAGTCTTCCTCTGTGATCATGTCATTTGATTACATTTCAGTGAGCCCAGAGATGGCTGCTCAGGCCAATCTATGTCATAAAGTGTCAGTCTCAGCAAGGACATGGAAATGCAAACATCTAGACTGGGCAAGATGTGCTGGCTGTGGCCTCTCTGTCAAGCCTGCAGAACCAATGAGTGTTAATGACGTGAGGGGCCAACTGCTGATAGAACAGCTTTCATCCCAGATCACAGGCAAGCAGCGCTGTCTCTGCCTGCTTAGGGCTGCCCCTGGCTGAACTACTGAAGAAAAGCCTAAAAGCCCAGCAGCCAGGGCTTGCAAGTGATGAGGGGACATGGAGTGTCTCCAGTCCTACCTTCCACTCTGTCTGCCAATAACGACCTCAAGCTAAGCACACCCTGATGGCAGACAAGCTGCCACTGCTGCAAGCACGGCCTACCTTGCTCTACACCAAGCACACCGCACTGTGCCGCAATCTGCAGAAGCTGCGCCAGGCGCTCCAGGGCCGCGTGGATGGCCTCGTGGTCTGGGGGCAGACTGAGGCCACTGGCCAGGGATTGGACACTCTTGGAGATGAGCACCAGGTCACTCATGGCCAGCAAGGGCTGCGGCAGCATGCAGGTGGAGCAGAACTGCAGACTCTGCAGCAAGCCTAGATGCAGTCTTGAGTGCAGCCAGGACACCTGCCCAGAAATGCACGTTTTTCAGTGACAAGCTGCATGCTGATGAGTTGTTTTCATTCGTTTCTCTCCTTGTCAATAAATATCTTCAAAGTGTACTTCAAATACTTATCAACATAAAAAGATGTAGGGAAAACACATTATGAATGCTCTTTATCAGTACTGGTAGGCTTCTCGCTCAGCAGTCCAAGCATATCTAATGAAACATGAGCTCTTCTATCTTAAAAAGAAAAATAATTATCTTAAGAGATGATAATAAAAAGAATAAGATATGTTTTCAATTATTCTAGGAATTTATTGTTTCCATTGTAGGGAAACCAAGGTAATTGATACTAAGAAGGAAAATAATAATTCATCATCAGGATGAGGAAAGAGCACTCTATTCCAGCTCTAGCGGAGTTCACACGAGCACAACTCCCACCTTATGCACTCGCTCTGCCCTCTTCTCAGGATTGCCAGGGCCAGTGGAGAGCACCAGGTGGCACAGCAGCGGGTCCCATGTGCACCAGGCAGCCAGCCCCGGCACAGGGGAACAGGAGGTGCCGTGGATGGGGGCCTGTCGTGTGGACTCGCAGGCCAGCGTCTCATCTGCCAGAATCCACTCTGCTATCAGCTCCAGCAGCACCAGTGGAGGTGTATTGTCCACTCCTGCAGACAGCAAACATTACCTGTGAGTGATATGACTATCCAACCATCATTCAAAATATTGTTATGTACAACTGTGTTTATGTGCATGAAAAATTATTAGAGCAGGTTAAAATCAAAGCAAGTCATGATGTCCCTAGTAATATGCCTTGAGTGAATTGGGAGACGCCCTGGGGTCATTTCAACCAAATCTCACACGGGGAGTAATTCAAGAATGTGTTTTACATGTCTCTAACACATCCACTTTCAGTTTAAAGACTTGCTGAATCCTCTTTTTTTTCATCAACAGCATGTGTGTGGTATGTGTTTTTGTGTGTGTGTTTGTGTGTGTGTGTGTGTGTGTGTGTGTGTGTGCGCGCATGCATGCAAGCACACACACATGTTAGTTAAATTTTATTCTAGAACAAGCTTGCCTTGCTGGCATATTTATTCTTCAGATGACACTGATGATCTAAATGCTTGCATTTTCCTCATTACAGATGCTAAATATGTGCACAGACACTATACAGTTTTTGCAGAATACAGTGAGTAGGGTGTTGCAATTGTATCATGGAAAAAACATGTTTGCACAGCTCTGTCAGCACCGTCTGTACACAGAATTCTACTGTTGGGAAAATATTTCTGGAAAAAACTTTTATGAAGACAGGGGAAAATGCCAAGCATCTTACGAGATGAGGTGTAGATTCTTGTGACTGCTGTGACAAAGTTGCACACAAACAGAGGTGACTTCTTGGGGAGTTCCTTGAGAACCTTGGTTCCTTCAGGGTAAAGGTAGCAAAAGTCTTCCACGATGGTTCTGGTCAGGCTCATCACGGCCTTGCTGTCACATCCACGGTCCTGAAACAGCAACAACTGTCAGTTTCCATTGCCTTTGTTCTTTTCTGTCATAACCATGCTCACCTGTAAGACTTGGTGACAATGGGTTGCAGTACTGAAGCACTCAAACATGTTTTGGCCCTAGCTCAGCAGGCAGGCGTGTGGGGCAGTCAAAGTTAATACTGATGCTGACAACACATTTCAGCGCTGCAGAATGGAGATGGTACCAACCAGTTACCCACCAGCTTCAAACTAGTGCTAACCTGTTCAAGGAAATTGGGTGCTTCACTTTACTTACATGCAGAAATGTGGTGCTACACACAGAAATGTGGTGCTACACACAGAAATGTGGCCCAACATGCAGGAATGTGGTGCAACACACAGAAATGTGGTGCATCACACAGAAATGTGGTGCATCACACAGAAATATGGCAGTACATGTAGAAATGTGACCCTACACACAGAAATGTGGTGCTACATACAGAAATGTGGTGCTACACACAGAAATGTGATGCTACACACATAAATGTAGCCCTACACATAGAAATGTGGCCCAACATGCAGAAATGTGGCCCTACACACAGAAATGTGGCCCAACATGCAGAAATGTGGCCCTACACAGAGAAATGTGGCACTATGCACAGAAAAATGGAGCTACACACAGAAATGTGGTGCTACATACAGAAATGTGCTACACACAGAAATGTGGTGCTACACACAGAAATGTGGTACTACACACAGAAATGTGGTGGTACACACAGAAATGTGGTGGTACACACAGAAATGTGGTGGTATGCACAGAAATGTGGTGGTACGCACAGAAATGTGGTGGTACACACATAAATGTGATGCTACACACAGAAATGTGGTGCTACACACAGAAATGTGGTGCTACACACAGAAATGTGGTGCTACACACAGAAATGTGGCACTACACACAGAAATGTGGTGCTACACACATAAATGTGGCACTACATGCAGAAATGTGGTGCTACACACATAAATGTGGCACTACACACAGAAATGTGGTGCTACACACAGAAATGTGGTGCTACACACAGAAATGTGGCCCAACATGCAGAAATGTGGTGCTACACACAGAAATGAGGTGCTACACACAGAAATGTGGTGCTACACACAACAAGAAGGGCAAAGCCCATACGACTCACATGCTTGACCTTGACCTTTACATGACCTTGACCTTCAGGTGACCTTCAAGGTCAAGGCCAATCAACTACACCTAGCAATGACATCATACACTAAACTAAGAAATGCTTTACACATTTTTCCTACCAAAATACATCTGACCTTGACCCAAGGTCAAGGTCATCCAAGGTCATGCAAACACAAAGCTGTTAATTCAAGACATAGGAAACACAATGGTGTTTATTGGCACTTTCTACCATGAGATATAGTCACTTTTAGTGGTTCACTACCCCATTTTGGTCACATTTCATAAGGGTCAAAATGACCTTGACCTTGATGATATGTGATCAAATGTGTCTCATGATGAAAGTATAACATGTGTACTACAATGTTATGAAGTTTGGAACAGTTATCTTCCATAGTTCAGGGGCAAGGGCGCTTCAAAATATGTATACAATCCAACTTTGAAGAGCTCCTGTGACCTTGACCTTGAAGCAAGGTCAACCAAACTGGTATCAAAAGATAGGGGTTACTTTGCCCTATATACCATATATAGGTCAGGTATCCAATCTCAAAAACTTCAGAGAAAATTGAGATCTGCGTTTTTAATAAAAGCACACAACAAGCTTTTCAATGGTGCAAGAATCATGAAAATATCACTACCCTACACAATTTCACATGATTTTGAAGATCAACACTCTAAAAATACGTATTTTGAGAAAAATGCATTTCAAGTTTACAGACTATTCCCCCTTTTTCCTTAGCAACCCTTATTCTAGACTCATGAAATTTGCCACAGAGATGAAGCAGTGTATGGGCAAGTATCCTGCCAAGTTTATTAGCATTTTCTCCATTTTTCAATTTAATATGACATTTCAAATGCAGACCTGTCACCTTCCAAGCACAACAATAGGAATGTTTGGAGTATCAGCAAGCAGAATATAGCAAAGATGAGCAGGATTTATCACATCTCCAAACCTTGACTCAAATAGAAAGTGGCAAAAGCAATACTTATTTCAAATACTGCTTCTTTCTTTCTTCCATCTTTATATTCTTTCCTTTTTCTTGTCTTTTTATGTTACCATATGAAAGTAACAGCTTTTCACTGTCATTGGCTTTCAGGTAGTTTTTCAACTTCGCATATGTTGTGATACACCAAAGGTCTCTTTGCTATCTTTTCTTTCTTTTTCTTTTCACTAAGTGAAATTCTTTTGGCTGAGCAGAATACTGGAATCAATCAAATATGGACGGAACAAATTCCGCTTCAAACAGAACGGTTGGCTGGTCTGCAGATGTGTTGATACAAAATATGTTTAAGCAAAAACAGCAATCATTTGGATTACACCATTATGAAATGAAAACTTGAAACAATAGTCATCTTTTGACATTTATTGATATCTTTAGATAACACGTCCTCAAAGTAACAGAATATATAGGAACATTTTTTCCAAAACCCTATTAGAATAGAAAACATTTATTTCACAATGACAGCAAAACAAACAGAGTACAGAGCATTGGAGGGGACAAACTTTTTTTAAATGCTCTAAAACAAAAGATGAATTACATTGGGGGGCTTAATGTCCTGTCAGGACATGTCTACTTAAGACAGATTACGTGCTGCCTAACAGGGATAGGAGTCACTATCAAAAGCTCACCATCCCAACCCTTCACAGGGCCGACCAGTCACTGTCTTCGGAATCGAAGGCCTCGATCGCGCTCGCTTTCGACTCGCTCTCGGAACTTCAAGTCATTGGGGTCATGTATTCGAGAACTAGGAATGAAATATTCTTCTATGCCCTCTTCAAGCTCAATCTTCTCATCTGCAGTGCAGATGTTAGCAGTGATCGCATAATCTAATTCCTGCGATCAAAGAGATTGTTCATCGCATGACTGGAGTCCTGCCACAGTTACTTCCCTTGCTTCATCAGCCAGAGAAGGGTATTCTGCAGTAGCAAAGTATTGGTGTCTCGAAATAGCTCACTTTCAAGCCAACCAGAGGAGATCTACAACCACCAGTGATTCAAATTTGGCTCTGGTTGGCAGCCTAGGGTATTCCCACGTCCATCTGTTGCAGTGGCGGCAACGAAACTTTGAGAAAACGCCTGATGTTTTCTTGTAAATGATTTACCACCACATACAAAAAACATCATAAAGCATACTCTTACACATTGATTTCAAACTTGAAACTTACTCATACAATGAAGAAGGGACTTGAGAAGCCAAATAAACAAAAATCTCGAAGTCTACCACTACAACTCTAACCTCCTTTGTGGGCAGTTTGCGCAAAATGACGCGACTGCGCAACCAACTCATTTAGTGATGGAGGGTCACAAATTTGGCACTACACGCATAAATCTGCCACAAAACACATACATTTGGCCCTACACACATTCATTTTGCACTACACACAAAGATTTGGCACTGCGCTTAGAAATTTGTCACTACATACATAAATTTGATGCTACACGCACAAATTTGGCACTACAAACATGAATTAGGCACTACACACATATATTCGACACTACATGCAAAAATTTGGTGCTACATGCAGAAATTTGTGGTGGGGTCAGTCTGGGTCAGTAACATGTTTTTGCAGTATGCATGCCATGGACAAGTTTTCATGTCCTCCTATAATTTTCCTGAAAATATTTTAAAATGCAAGAAAATAAACCTTCTATTTGCATACCTCTCCTCCATAGCACCTGAGTAGGAAACATTCAGAGGCCATTTTCTGAAAATCGCCACTGGCATATTAATCAAATTAATAAGAAAAGTCTATAGATTAAAAAAACTTGCATCTCCAAACTCCAAAATAATGAGTAAGGCCCGTCGCACACTAGGCGTCCAAGCAGCCAAGCAGCCAAGCAGCTGGGGTATTTTGAACGCGCAGTACAGTGTGCGAGGGTAGCCGCCGGCTGATTCGGCTGCGCGCGCCCAGCCGCTTGCGTCCAAGCGTCAGGCGCTCGGAAGTAGGGTCGTCTCTATTTCCGAGCGCCTAGACGCTTGGACGTGGCCAATCAGATTGTTTGCAAGGGCAGGCAAGAAAACCTCTACAATCTCGGGATGAAAAGTTATTATGATCGTGACAAGACCCGGGAGAGTCTCCTGTGGATTGGGGTGGAGATGAAGAAAGGCTGGAGTGGTAAGTTTGAAATTTCGGCATAGTTTTCGTCAGCGTGGTTTTAGCAAAGAGTAGTATTAGCGCCTACCAGAAATTATTTGACATCAAAATTCAAATAAGTTTCTAAAATTCCTTGATCTTTTCTTTTAAAATTTGACATTTTGAAAAAACAAGTCTTAGGTTCTGCAGGAAAAAATAAGGTCAGTCGGGTTACCAATGCATAGCTTTTTTTTTTCTTTTTTTTTGGCCTAAGCTCAGTGCTGAAGCCTTTTTTGTGCATTTGTTTTCATGCATTCTAAGTTTAAAATGAATGTTAGTTTGGCTCATTGGGTCAAAATCGAGTAAATTCTAGGACACTGTACCCCGGTTAGTGTGAGTACATGTACTGTGTTTAGTACTGCTTGTGGAATAGAGGATAAATTATTGTTCAGACTTCAAGACTTCGTGTAATGTGGCCTGTGCATAGATAACCTAGAACCTTAAAGGGACAGTTCCTCTCTGGGCTCTTATGCACTGTGCATGTTTATTTCAGTTTTACAGTGTTTTGATTCTATTGCATTTTTTTTTTTACAACTGGTCATACTGATCTGCATAAAATATTAAAACAATCACAAGAATAATGCATTGTGCTTAGCTTGTATGTTTTTTGTTATGTCCAGTGTCACTCCTACTCTGATTTATATATTAAGAATCGCAGGCAGTCAAAAAAATACACTCAGCATTTATTCAATTACTGACCATTTTGTTTGACCAGATGATAAATGCTGCATAATGTACTTTCCAAATATGGCAAGTGCCGCTCGCGTCAAGCTGCGAGTGTGCGAGATGAAGACGCAAGCGGCTCACAGCTAGCGGCCAAGCGCCGTAGGACGCAAGCAGCTTGCGTCACAAATGGACGCCTAGTGTGCGACGGGCCTAAGGTCTGGTATTGTGCTGGCAGGTCACACATGTGACTAGTATTCACTATATCTTTGTGCATGTTTGTGCACCATCATGTTCCAGTTGGGATCGATTAGTAAAGCTGTAAAGCTGTAAAGCAAAAAGCAGTTGTACACACAGACTTCAATCAATCTTACAATGCATAAACTATATTACAAATGCATTAAAATGCTTTGCTTCAATCAAGCAGCAATCTTTCTAATCCTACAAACCAGTGCTTTTGCAAACAGTTGAAGAAAATCACTACACAACAATTTATTTAGTTTTGTTTTTGGTTTTTTTATTTATTTATTTATTTATTTTTTATTTTTTTTTTGGGGGGGGGGGGGAAATCATCACATTATTACTATAGCCATGACACTCAAATAAATCCTCACAACACATTGACAGCAGCTACCTCGCTGACAAGAAACCATCACATGTGGAAACAACATCAGAAGATCAAGGTAATCAGCACTTCCAAAACAAATCCTCAGATCATCACAAGAGCCATCACTTCCAAAAGATGTCCTCCTACTATGAAAACTCAAGGCACCAATCGTTTTGACAACAAATCCCCATTATATTCATACAGCCAGTTTTTCCTAAAGATGTCCGCACATGTCATAGAAGCTTATACTTCTGAAAGAAAGCTGCACATCATCCAACCAGCCTCCAAGTAAGGAGATCAGCCTTTTCTCTTCCAAGGGCGACTCACCTGCATCCAGATGGCCACACAGTCCAGCACAGGACTGCAACCAAGGGACAGCGCCAGGGACAGCAGCTTGATGAGCAGCGCATTGCTGACAGGGTCTGCATGGGCACTGAAGATGAGGCAAAAGATGTGGTACTTGCTCTTCTCCTCAGCATCCTGGAAGCAGGTACACAGCATCTCCAGCAGTTGCAGCTCAGCTATGGGGTTCAGCTTCTGCAGCAGAGATAAGCAAACCATTCCTTGAGGCTCAGCCTGGACAGAAACCAGGGGAAGCCATGGAGATCAACAAAAGTGATTGAGTATCACAGATGGAGTGGAGTCAGAGACAATGCCTCACAAATGCTCAAAGTTTAAACAACATTTGACAACAGGAGAAAAGGATTGGTGCAAATAAAAAAGGTAGTTGATAAACATTAGTTACATTCTCACAGCAAGAAGCAAGCTGAATTGAATTCATCTATGAATTGTGAAATAGACTTCTACCCATTGTTTCCCACCCACTCACCCCCCCCCCTCCCCCCCCCCCCCCCCCCCTTCTCCACCCCCCTCCTCCCTCTCTCACACACACATATAAATGGATTTTAACTCAATACACACTAACTGTATTGAACTACAATTTTCACACAGTTCAATTATCCTCTTTCACTTTTACTAAATGTATGTTTACAGGCACAGTAAAGCTCATCACAGGTAATCAATACTTTTGTGCTAAGCTTTTCACATTTCATTCCCCACAGTTTGTGCTCTGTTAAGCAACAATTTTGCCTTTCCATCTTGACACAAATACAATGTAAACTTGGAATAAGTCATGAAACAGATTTTAAAAAATTAACCCACTCCGTGCCCTTCTCTGGATATGTATGTGTGTGTGTAAAGAACTGTCATCTTGGAAAGTCGTCGGGGAAGCGGGTAACACCACTGTTGTTTTGAGGTTCAAGCAGCACGCCGGTCAGCCATTATCTGCAAGCCAAACCATGTGAGGAACGTGGCGACACAAGCCTCCGTCCCAGCAGTGAGCAGAAAATCACCAAGGCAAGAGTGAGCGAGATGTTTTTCAAACCGTTTCGCTTCATAATGCTGTAATGGAATCCGGTGCGAAAATTGGATTTTGAACATGATGATGCATGCAATGCACATGCTCCAGAGTCACCACTTCAGCCAGCCACGGCTCCCTTGACCTTTGACCTTACCAGCGGGCAAACTGGCTTGACAGCATAAGAAGCAACCAGTCACCTCTCTCTAACAACTGCAGCTGAACACCAAGGCATCATCATCAACACCATCAACTCTGAGATCGCGGCCCCAACACCTTCAGCCCAAGAAGAGATCACAGTAGGATTTGGATTTGGTGAAGAGGTCCTCAGACAAATTATGGAACGGCTGTCCAACAGACAGAACAGAACAGAAATTGGAGAAGAAAGTGCTGCTGCCATTTCTCCCCACGCCATTCCGGATAGAGATCCCCCTACACTGCACAGGATGTCTATGCCATCGACAGCTTCTGGTCCCTACAGCATGGCTGATTTCAGCAATCCGAAGCAGGCTCCATCTCCTGAAGACTCAAAAATTGCTCCTGTTCCTGGGGGTTCGCGACCCACATCGAGACTCTGTGCCAGGGACGGTGACGACGCAGACCGACCACGCAAGCAGCAAGAAAACAGCAATTCGCACGAACTGCTCCTTAGTATCGTGTCGAGGGCATGCATTGCCTGTTGTTTATGATTCACAGACATTCCATTACTGGTTTCCAGTTCTGTTGAGGTTATCATATCGTTTGTCCCTCACATTTATTTCTTCACATTATAAATAGGCTGGACTGGCCTTCACAATAAAAATTTTCATTCACTCGTTCTTTTGTTCCTATGTGTGTGTGTGTATATATCTTAAGTAGTTGAATTTAAACTACAAAAACAACCAAACAACCAAACAACAACAATAATAAACTTAGTTGAATATATTTGTTATCAGAGATCTATGCAAAAATGTCTTTAAAATTATTCAAATGTTTAAATTTGACAGAATCTGCACCAAAAGCACTTGGAAAACTCTTTCAAATCATGGGTCTCCTTACAAAAAAACAACTTTCTTGGCAACTGAATAGTTTAAAGTTGAACATAAATGTTAACCTTCTGCCATCCTTTCCTGGATTTGAACAGGATGTACTCCTGGCAAATCTGGACTGCCTCATCCTCATCGCTGCCGCCCAGTCCTGGCAGTGGGTCTCTGTTGGAGTAGGTAGTCACCAGGTACTGCAAAGCATCTCGTGTGCACTCAGGAAAATCCTTGGTGGCCAGTCGCCTCAGTATGGTGGTCATCTGTGAAAGGATCAGTAAAATTTGACATGGCAACGCCACAGTATGAGGGCAAAATTAGGTCTGATGTAACATTCCCTACCCTGGCCTACCTATATCAGCTGAAAACCCTGGTTGCTGGGCTTTGGGGTCACACTCCAGTAGCTCAAGACTACTGGGGGGCATCCAGACAAAGTCAGATCATTCAGATCCAACCACGAATGCAAACCATCCTGGAAGACAGACCAACTCTCATGCAACAAACTGGTCACCAAATGCCATATCCATTCACATGAAAGGACAAAGTCATGTGGTGCATGAACATTAACAGGTTACACATACCAATGCTTCTAGTACAGGTGTAGGTGCTATTGCTGCTGGTACTGCTCGGGCCATTATCATTGTTTCTGTTGTTACTTTTGAAGCAGCTGCTCCTGTATGAAAATAACATACAGCCAGCACTACTCAATTGAAACATGTGGCCAGAACTGTTTGATTTCCCTCCCCCTCAGCTTTTCCTACTGTTGCTTCTGTTCACGCTGGATGTCATTATTCTCAGTTGATTTTCCCTCATTACACTTGTTTCATATTTTAATCTTAACTTCCGTTTTGCTTTCGTGCGTTGAGGGATCAGTGGCTCACGAAGTCCATCTTTTATTTTGTGAACGTAAGAATTTTCATTTATACACGTTTCATCGCAACATCGCTCATCCGAAATAGGCATGCTCTGAAATAACTCTCAACAGAGCTACATTAATCTGCAACGTCAACAAACTTAAACTGTTAAACTTAAAGGGTAGAGCACATACTTTCACGGTCGATCCACGTGCGTTTTACCCTGATATTTGACTACTCAACCACACGAATCCCTGGGAGATAGAAATACCAGGTATGCAAGGTTTCAATTACTCCTCTAAAGAACGCTATCTAAGCATTAGGAACACGATTTCTTAAAGGTCCCGATGAGCCAAGCAGAGGTATTGGGGAGGAGCGTGTCGCGATCAAGACTGTCACTCCATATCAAACATATCTGTAACAGCCAAAAAATAATTCTAAACGAGGCCAAGTATACATTCGATGTTACCTCTGATGTGGTGAGCCAAAGGACAGAGCTTTAGGACCTCACAATGAGCTACCCTCAGCGTCACTAGAAAGCACGGAATTTGCTAAGCTGATTGTCCACCATCATGCCTCCTGCAGTAACCTCCCTTGGAGGAAAGCGTCGGTCTCCACGCAGATTCCATCACTATCAAAGTTCTGTGTCGGAGTAACTATTCCCATCATGAATATGATAACGATTAACATTCGCATTAATACATTGAAGAAGGTGTGGGACCAGGGAAGAAACGAAAATTAAAAAGCATCAAGATTTGGGTTATATTACTGCGGCTGGCATGATGCGCCACCCTCCTTGTGTTTTGGGGTTTTCGTTGTGCCTAATAATACCCCATTACACAACCCTCATTGCGTCTTTCGTATGACTGTTGTCTGCATCCACAATTCGAAACATTTCCCCCGTGGAAGCAACAAATCTCTGTCAATGTATGTTGTCGCAGAGGGACAAATGTTTATATCCTCCTCGTACATCTGGAGCACACGTGCGGGGAAAAAAAAACCCGTAGGCTAATTATCAAGATCCATGAATAGGTGCTCAAATCGCTTAATTTATTCGTCATGCAATCGGTCATCATTTCAACTCGACCCCTGCATGACAAGTGTGCGCATAGATTGCAGATGAAGAGCAGTTTCATAATTTCTCACTTCATACCTCACTCACAGGTTCTCGATCGGTTGTACCCCTGTGCTGTGCGAGGCAATGCATGCTATCTATTTAATCTATCTAATATATCAAATCTATCTAATGTATCTAATCGATAGACAGACAGACAGACAGACAGACAGACAGACAGACAGGCAGACAGACATATCATCAGGGACCTTCTCTTCGCTGATGATTGCGCTCTTAATGTAAGCACTGAGGCTGATATGCAACGCAGTGTAGACAAATTCTCATAGCTTAATTGCTTCGATTTCGGCCTCACAATCAGTGCAAAGAAAACTGAAGTTTTGCACCAGCCCGCCCAAAAGGAGACTTTGTTCAGCCAAATATCGCAGTCAATGGCGAACGTTTGAAGTGCGTGGATCGATTCACTTATCTTGGTAGTACACTATCCCAAAATGTCGTAATTGAAGATGAAGTTAACACAAGAATTGCGAGAGCGAGCGTGGCATATGGTAGGCTGCAATTCACTGTCTGGAAAAGACGAGGTATTGGGGTGCAAACAAAACTCAATGTTTACCGGGCAGTTATCCATCCCACACTTCTCTACGCATGTGAAACGAGGACCGTGTACCAGCGACATGCTAGGAAGCTGAATCATTTCCACACCACCTGACTTTGCAGACTCCTCAACATAAGATGACAAGACAATTAAGTTTTCAGATACTGAAGTACCGGCACAAGCAGGCCTGCCAAGCATCCATACCATCTTGATGCAGCACCAACTCAGGTGGGCAGGTCACGTAGTTCGAGTGCCAGACGATCGGCTTCCAAAGAGACTCTTGTATGGTGAACTACAGGAGGGGAAACGCTGCCGTGGAGGTCAAAGAAAGCGGTTTTAGGACACCCTGAAGGTTTCACTCAAGTCTTTTGGCATCGACCCCGACAGTTGGGACAACGTCACTCGATCAGGACCGTACACAGTGGCGTTCCTCTCTTCTTATAGGGATCAGCACGCTGTGAGGCAGACACAACTTCTGCAGCAAAGCAGCGTCGACAAGCCCGAAAGTCGCGTGCAGATGCTCCCCGTACCAGTCCGGACATTTCCATCCCCATGCATGTCCTCATTGCATAAAACGTTAATTCAAAGCGCGAATTGGCCTCATCAGCCACCTGCGCAGCAAACACTGAACGTGACAGGCAGCCATTCCCTTGCCTCTCTTCAACCCCCCTTGCCTTTGTGGTGATAATAGGTGGTCGTCATCGAAATCGAAGGACAAACAAGAAGAAGATAATTATACATACATGTATAATGAAGCACCTGTTCATGGATATGTGGGGTTTCCAACGCCGCCTCTATCAGTCGCCAGGACGCAGATGGAGCGCTTTGTCCACACGATCACAGCCACTGTGCCCAGACTGTCTTACACTGCAGACTGGAGTGTAGTGGAAGCACAAATTAATACGTGTCAAATTTTTTTTTTGCTTCAGACTTTCAACTGGTGGACTGAACCAGACGGCCGTCAGTAAACTTTCTATGCACATCATGAGTATCAGTTTCTGGAGTTACGGGAGAACTTAAAAGTGAGGAAATAAGGTACAACTCATTTAACAAACAATAATTAAGCAGACAAACAATCAATCAATCAGATAGACAAACAAACAAACAAACAAACAATCAATCAGAGACAGACACACACACACACACACACACACACACACACACACACACACACACACACACACACACGCACACACACGCGTGTGCGCGAGCAAACACAAAGAGACACACACATTGACAGACACACAGATACACAGACACAGATACACATACACACGCACGCACGCACACACACACACACACACACACGCGCGCGCGCGCGCACACACACACACACACACACACACACAGACGGACGGACGGACGTGCATGCATGCATGTAGGCCGGCCGGCCGGCCGGCCGGCCGGCAGGCAGGCAGGCAAGCAGGCAGGCAGGCAGCCAGCCAGCCAGCCAGCCAGCCAGCCAACCAGACACACAGGCGGCACACAGGCAGACAGACACACGCGCGCGCGCACACACACACACACACACACACACACACACAGATCGAGTGTGAGTGTGCGTGCGTGCGTGCGTGCGTGCGTGCGTGCGAGCGAGCGTGCCTGCCTGCCTGCATCCTCCCTCGACCCCTCCCTACCTCCTAACATACGACGTTTGTGCTGCATGTCTGCAGTGTGGACTATTAAGGCATCGAATGGTGTAGCGCGTTACAAGAGAAAAGATTACAGCAGGCAGCTGCTATCATTCAAGGGATACAACTCCTGCGGTCTTATCAATGCTCGCTCCCCGAAGTGCCTTGCCATTTGGAAATTACGAACCTTCCAGGCACGGGTACAAAGGAAAATTATAGTTACAAAGAGGTGCTGCACGAACCTTGTTCTAGAACATGTCAAGTGTATGAAATAAATAAACAGCTCACCGTAGCAAAGATTCGCTCTGCTGTGAGGAGGTCGCATGTGTCTATTGAAGAAAACTATGACAATATTGTAATAGCTTTCAGTGCAGCAGCGTTTGTAGCTTTTAAGTGTGTTGCAGAAAATGTATTTGGCAATGCGACGCACACATTGGACAAACCAGGGAGAACAGTGACGACAACACTGAGAAAAACTGTGAAACGTGTCCTATAGTACACGATCTCCCTGTACCACACAACATCCAGAGTTTGTGAATGGACCAAATATTACATTTTTCTGGGCGGACTTCAGGCATCTGGTAGAGAAAGCAGATATGTATAATGCAGACACAATTGAAGCCTTAGACAACGTCAACAGACTGTTGCCTGAGGCATCACAAGCCAGTGGACCGCTAGTTCTCCTTCTCCATCTCCACATTCGGATTCTAGGAGTTCTACAGATTACTGCAGTCGCCTGCTCCCTGTGACCCACCAAGAGGAAACCCTACACCAGAACTCCCCCCCCCCCCCCCCCCCCCACCCCACGGCCTCCCAAAGACAATTTCCTATTCCCTTCCCACCCCAATGTCCAGTCTGAAGCATCCTGTGAGGCATCCACTTCCCCATCATCCCCACCTCCCCCTCAGACAAGAGATAAGTCATAACAAAAACACAGCTCACAAACAGAATCAAAACACACAGCACTGATGTTGTCATGTCCATGCAAAACATACTCACTCGCCTGGAAAAAATACAATATATCACATTACTCCAAACCAATGTGCGATGTCGTGCAGACAAACAAAAATCCTCCAGACAAACACAGGGATATCTCTGCAAATGCCGACAAACATCCTCTCAGCCACTGCCTGACTCAAACACAAAAATGAACACAGGAAACAACTCAGCAATGCAACGAACAGATACTGCCTCGAATGACCATACACCAGTAACCAAATCCACCACTGCACCTCCTTCTACCCTGCTACACAACAGGTCCTCTCACGAGGTTTCGTTTCCCCTGCACAATGCAGCAGCAGACCTCACCACTTCCAGCAACAAATCCACAGCTGAACCTTATGGATGGTCTCCGCCAAACTCTGGTGGAAAGCTCATCCCCAACACTGCAGAACACCTTATTCTGGGATGCTCTCTCCTTCGCTCACTGAGACAAAGGAAGTTGTGTCCTCGAGGTTCTGTACACATTAGGTCAATGCAGAACTACAAAGTAGCTGATCTCACAAAACCCTCAAAGCCACCACCACTACACACCTGACTACAAAATATGTTTCATTTCTAGTTAGCCGAAACGAAACTCACAATGCAACCCAGACTCAAAAGGAATATGAAACACTCACCTCAGTGGCATCAAACATCTTTCCCGAAGCGAAAATCTGCTTCATTGCCCTGCCATTTCACAAGTGTTCCGCTGACCACTTTAAAAGATGGACGTATTGAGGATTTCTGTAATGAAAGACTTCCTCATGATACTGCATTCCATATTCCTACTGTCACCTCACATGAGGTGATGCAATACATCTTTCAACTTCCAAACAAACGATCCACAGACCTCGATGGCATCAGTTCTCATTTACAAAAAATTTCGCTCCCCCGCCATACTGCCTTCATTGACACACATTAATAATTTGTGTATAAGAAACATTATCTTCCCGTCTCGTCTTCAGCAGGCCAAGGTCATTCCATTGCCTACATCTAAGACTGCTTCAGTACCCGCTGATTACCGTCCCATCTCAATTTTGCCTCTTATATCCAAACCACTAGAAAGACACATTCACAAACATCTTTTCTCGTATCTTGACCAATTTGACTTATTATATCAATTGCAATTCGGTTTTTGTTCCCATCACTCCTGCCAAACTGCTTTATCCTTCCTGGTGAACGACTGGCTATCAGCCATAAACAACCACGAACTGTCTGGTACCATTTTCTTGGACCTGAAAATAAACTCTCGATGTACTTGAAAAATCCAACATCAGTCTCCTTTTTTCGATCATACTTGACACATTGAAGCCGATGTGTCTATATCAACGGGTTTTATTCCTCGAGACGAATTGTAAAGTCTCAAGGCTCAATTTTAGGTCAATTATTGATATACAAGCTGAAGAGCAATCTACCATTGAGTATATCAAATGAAAGTATCAAATGCACTATGTTTGCGGATGACACCATTATCAGCGTAAGCGACAGAAGCATAAATTCCATCCTATGCACCCTGAACGTTACCCTTGATGATTTACAAAAATGGTGCTCATCAAATAGAATGGTTATAAACCCCTCAAAAACCAAGTGCATGATCCTAACTACAAGACAAAAATGTCAACGACAACCCTTAACCATCAAATTTATGTTAGAAAATGAAATCATTGAGCAAGTCTCAGATCACAGAGTGCAAGACATAATTGTTGATGAACAACTAACTTGGGAACAACATGTCAATTCCTTGTGCAAAACTATTGATAAGAACATTTTCTTGCTCTCTAAACTGAGGCATTTTGTCAACACCGATGCTTGCGCAACGTTTTTTCACGCACACGTAAATTCCCATATTAATTTTACATCTGTTGTATGGGATGGCTCTATGGCAGTGCACTTGAACAATATTAAATCACTGTACAGACGAGCTGCCAAGCTTATTATTTCCAACTCAACATTGTCTACGGATGAAAATATCAGAAATCTTGGCTTACCACCCTTCCAAAAACACCTCGTCCTCAATAAATGCATCCTTATGCACAAAACTTTTCTCATTCACGAGCATCGACGTATCTTACTGATCTCTTCATTCGTCCCCAAACAAGCCATTCACTATCTCGCAACACTTTCATTCTACCACAACCTAGAGTAGACATTTTCAAAGGCAGTATTACATATTCAAGTGTTATGATATGGAATACACTCCCATTGCACCTAAGGAACAATACTTCCATGAAGTCTTTTAAAGCATCCATACGTGATTATCTATTCAGATGATCTCACTGCTGTCGCCTGTACATATCACACGTATTTGCTTGAACTTGAAGACTCACTGAGCTGACAGTTGTCAAAGGCATCTACTAAAATCCTTGTCATTGTTGATCATATTCTTCATCTTACCAACTGTTGTACATATATTAGCTATTATGTATTTTTTTCTTATCTATCCATGTTTTCATTCCTTTTTGAGCAAGGACAATTTGTAAGATAAACAGAAATGCCTAAAATTTCATCCTTGATAAATAAAGAATCAATGAATATCTCTCTCTCTCTCTCTCTCTCTTTCTCTCTCTCAAAACTATCTTAGGAATGAAGAATCGCCAAATGTATGTGTTATGATGATTTACTACTTCATTTGGGAGAGTCTAATTTTTCAAGAATATGAAGTCGATGTTAAAAGTTCTTCGTACACACTGGGGCTTTGAAATTAAATTCAAACTGTATCATCTCTGTCTGTGTCCGTCCGTCTGTCCGTCTGTCTGTCTGTCTGTCTGTCTGTCTGTCTGTCTGTCTGTCTGTCAGTCTGTCTGTCTGTCTGTCTGTCTGTCTGTCTGTCTGTCTGTCTGTCTGTCTGTCTGTCTGTCTGTCTGTGTGTGTGTCTGTCTGTCTGTCTGTCTGTCTGTCTGTCTGTCTGTCTCTCTGTCTGTCTGTCTGTGTGTGTCTGTCTGTCTGTCTGTCTGACTGTCTGTCTGTCTGACTGTCTCTCTGCCTGTCTGCGTGTCTCTGCTTGCCTGTCTCCCCCCCTCTCTCTCTCTCTCTCTCTCTCTCTCTCTCAGGCTGCGACATGAGTCCGAATTTTCTCTCTCTCTCTCTCTCTCTCTCTCTCTCTCTCTCTCTCTCTCTCTCTCTCTCTCTCTCTCTCTCTCTCTCAGACTGCGACATGAGTCCGAATTGTTTTCCCTCATTTTGAACTATGTGGCCAAGCTGGTTAATCAAAATGGTAACCATGGAATCCAAACCATGCCTAGCAATACTGTATTATACATGTATCTGCTGTTATACGCCGCTGACATCATTCTCGTTTTTGATACTGCTTTGGGTTTGCAAAACCAGTTGAGTCAACTACAGAAGGGACCTGATACTCTTGGTCTGATTGTAAATCGAGAGAAAAGCAAAGTGGTTGTTTTCCGTAACGGGGGCTTTCTCGGGGGAAAAATAAAATGGTATGTGTGTGGCGAGCGGTTGGAAGTAACCCCAGAGTAAAGATACCTTTTCTCCATGTTTACTACAAGATTGTCATTCAATTTGCTCCAATTAGATCTTGTTCATAGAGCTAAGGCTAGTGCTGCTCACATCACAAGGTGTATCAGAAAGTTACAACGTTTATCACCCGATGTCTTTTTAAAGATGTTTAATGCACAGATGTTCAGCGTTCTTGTGTATTCGGCAGAGATATGGGGTCTGGATAACTGTTCAGTCACTGAGAATATATATATCCAAACAATGTAAAGATACCTCAATCTACAGTCAATGCCTCCAAATCTGATTGTCTACGGCGAATGTGGAAGACACCCTTTGTATATCAGTTGCATAATTCGTCCTTTGAAGTACTGGATAAGGATATTACTTATGGAAACTTCACTTTACCCTCATCCAGTTTATAAAATGGTGTTAAATTCATGCAATGAGCAAAATTGAGCGAATAAGATCAAGGAAGTGTTGTACAGATATGATTTTCAACATATATGGGATAATCAGATGGTGCATAATGATGGAGAATTTTTCTAAAATTTGAAAGGGCGCTTAGTCTAAGAGTACTGTGGCTATTGGTCATAAATCCTGTGGAATAGCGAAAGGTACACGTTCTACAGGAAATTTAAAACGTGGACAAAAGAAAGCTATTTATTTGCTCTAGACAGAAAGTATTTACGTGACGTCTTACTTTCAGTTTAAAACTGGCTTTAGAGCGCTGTTGTCACAAGAATAGATATAAAGATAGAGCAGAAGATAATTTGTACAGCTGTCCTGCTTGTAAGGAGACTTTTGAGCATGAAATTCATTTCCTTTTTGCTTTTCCATTGTATGAAGACATTAGACAGAAGTATTTCTCATTTGATTTCCCTTCGGTAATAAGAAGCGCAGATGTTCTATCAACATAGGATTTTGCACACAGATAAGAGCATTGGCAGTTTATCTATACCATGCGTTTAAGAGAAGACGAGAGGTGCTTGAGACTGATTTTTCCTCTGCCGACGCAGTATGATCACTATGTATGTTGTGACAGGCTAGTGGCCTAACAAATAAACAGTTCAGTTCAGTTCAGTTCACTTCTCTCTCTCTCTCTCTCTCTCTCTCTCTCTCTCTCTCTGTCTCTCTCTGTCTCTGTCTGTCTGTCTGTCTGTCTGTCTGTCTGTCTGTCTGTCTGTCTGTCTCTCTCTCTCTCTCTGTGTGTCTGTCTGTCTGTCTGTCTGTCTGTCTCTGTCTGTCTCTGTCTCTGTCTGTCTTTCTCTCTCTCTCTCTCTGTCTCTCTCTCTCTCTGCGTGTGTCCTTTCTGTCGCTAAATGTTTCAGTCTCTTTGTTTTAGTCTAGCTGTGGCTGTCTCTCTATCTCTGTATCTGTGCCTCTATCTCTGTTGGTCTCTGGCCTTGTCTGTGTCTGTCCATCTCTGTCTCTGTCGTTGTCAGTGTCCAACTGTTTCTCCGTTTCAGTTTTCAGTCTCTGCCTCTTTGCCTACGTCTCTCTGTCTCCATCTCTGCCTCTGCCTTTGTCTTTTCTTCTGTATGTCTCTGTCCGTCCGTTTGTCCGTCCGTCTGTCCGTCCGTTTGCCCGTCTGTCTGTCCGTCCGCCCACCCGCCCGCCTGCCTGCCTTTCTGTCTTTCTGCCTTTCTCTCTGTCTGTCTGTCTGCCTGCCTGCCTGCCTGCCTGCCTGCCTGCCCGCCCGCCCGCCCGTCCGTCCGTCCGTCCGTCCGTCCGTCTCCATCTCTGTCATTTATCCATTCACCCATCGATCAGTCTAAGCATTATCCATCTATCCATCCGTACATTTCACTCTCATTTATTTATTCCCTCACTCCGTTGCCCCTATGCACATTATTCTCTATTCCCTCACAAGCTCTGACAGTTTATATTTACCAACTATATATATGTATTAATATCATTAGAACAATAATGCAAAAAATGAATAAACAGAAGTGCATGCATTTCTCACTTGCTTCTTTTCCGTGTCTGCTTTAGAACTAATATCTGAAATCTAAACTTTCTTATGCGCCTGCGAGAAGACAACAGCTGGCCGAGCTAAGAAAAGCACACTGGACCATATCAACGTGTCTTCGTGCATATTGTTTGTGATGGAAGGACCTCGTGAGACAAAGAAGACAA
>JAWQFJ010018633.1:75000-80000 GCA_034096865.1 Theodoxus fluviatilis
GTGATGTGAGCGTGTGTGTGTGTATATGTGTATGATGTGTGGTGTGTATGTGTTTTAATGTGTGGTGTGAGCGTGTGTGTGTGTGTGTGTGTGTGTGTGTGTGTGCGCGGGTGTGTGTGTTTGGAAGAAATGTCATGTATACAGTAGATTCGTCTGAACAATGATTTTTTAAAATTCGTCTAAACAATGATAAAATGCATCTTTTGCTGAAAACGCTACAAATAAAACTAAAATAGTTCAAAATTCTAACCGTTATGTCAGGAGTCTACTCCACTGATACGAAAGGCATTCAGTGGATCAGCAAACACTTTCTTTCTTGACGGTTGACGGTTGTTTACCATCAATGTCTTCCCCCTTCTGCACCCCCCTCTTTTTTTCAATATGATTGGGAAAAAAGATTTTAATGACAGCAGAAAAAAGTATACGGTCAGTCGGGTTATCGTAACCACAAGTTTGTGTGTGGTGACCTACAACCCCCTCACCCACTTTTGGAGAGAAGACTCGTTTTGGTGTAATGGGTTACAATTATTTAAAAATGTGATATCGAATAAAAGTAGATGGAGAATATTTACATTCAAATCCGAAAAGTGTCAAGATTGTTCTTAATCAAGAGAGACAAAAATGATGAGCTACACCACCCACCCACCCACCCCAAAACATCGCGCCCCCTCCCTGAAAAAGAAAAGAAAAAAGAGAAGAGAACCTGCAGAAGCTTGTGCGGCTTCCATGTCTTCAAGCCCTTTTCGTCAAGGCTCCAGAACAGAGGACGGATTCTCATTCCCAGTGGCGAAAGAAAAGCCTGTGAGAAAGCCACGGTACTTCCATAGCGAGTGTTTGGCCAGGGAGCCGTGTACATCGACCTGCCAGGCGGCACCTCGCATCAGAATGTGACGCTAGATCGTCTTTAGGGCGGATCTGTGGACAGAGCCTTCACTTCTCACTGGCAGACAACAGGCAGCGGAAGACACTGTGAGGAAGACAGAAAGAGTTAGGCACAAGTGTGTGCGGGCCCATTTGTGACAGGATTTCTGTTGTTGTTGCTATTTGTGTTGTTGCCATGTTGTTGATGTTGCTATTGTTGTTGTTGCTGGTTTTATGGCTATTGTTGTTGCAATTGATGTTGCCTTTGTTATTGCTGTTGTTGTTGTTGGCAAATTGTTTTGTTGTTAATCCTTTGTGCTTGACAGAGGAGATCTACTTTTAAGAAATTGCTCGTTTTCATTTATCGACTGACCTTTAAAATCAGCTCTTGCTTTCATCTGTAACAGCCGCCGTTTTGCCAGCGATCAAGAGGGGAAACAGATGATGAGCGTACTCAGTTGTTGTTGACAACGACAGAGACCTTGACGAATCAGTGGTGGCGACGATGACGACGACGGAGAAGATGATGGACGAAGATGATCCGCTTGAACACATCTTTAAATGATGAGCTGAAACAGTTTTCGTAAGGCTCCCCTCAAACAAAAGTTGTGGTTAAGATAACACGGATGTATAACAAAAGCTCGGCAGGTCGGCCTGAACGGGTTCTTTCTCTCTGTCTTTCTTTCTTTTCATAAGAGGCCTGATGGAACATAAACCAAACTTTCTTTCACTGATTTCACATTTAAAGAACGTAAATAGTGGATTGTATGAGTGCTGATGGGGCAGGAAAAATGGGACGGCAAGGAGTTTGTTGTTTACCCTCAATTTCTTTCTTTTCTTTTCCTTTCTTTTTGATTGATTAAAAAAAGTTCAGGGTCGACAGAACAATAAAGGGTCGGTCTGGTTACCGTAACCATAACTTGTTTTGGCCAAAAATAAGATAAACAAATGCACCAACATACAACTGAATGAATTAAACAATCCATGAATAGATACTGATGATGACTTTGCTGTCTTCGTTGTGGCCGTATCGCGTTTCTGTATGACACCAAGGATGGTTGTGGCCGTATCGCGTTTCTGTATGACACCAAGGATGGTTGTGGCCGTATCGCGTTTCTGTATGACACCAAGGATGGTTGTAGCAGTAAAGCTTGCTTGCTAGGAACAACCACGAAAGGAAAGGAATCCCAGGCATTTTGAAATGAGATCACTGACATGACCATCTGTCGCTGCCCCACCATCGCACTCCATCGCACTCCATCGCACTCCATCGCACACCATCGCACACCATCGCACTCCATCGCACTCCATCGCACTCCATCGCACACCATCGCACACCATCGCACACCATCGCACACCATCGCACACCATCGCACTCCATCGCACTCCATCGCACTCCATCGCACTCCATCGCACACCATCGCACACCATCGCACTCCATCGCACTCCATCGCACTCCATCGCACTCCATCGCACACCATCGCACTCCATCGCACTCCATCGCACTCCATCGCACACCATCGCACACCATCGCACTCCATCGCACTCCATCGCACACCATCGCACACCATCGCACTCCATCGCACTCCATCGCACTCCATCGCACACCATCGAACTCCATCGCACTCCATCGCACACCATCGCACACCATCGCACTCCATCGCACTCCATCGCACACCATCGCACACCATCGCACACCATCGAACTCCATCGCACTCCATCGCACACCATCGCACACCATCGCACTCCATCGCACACCATCGCACTCCATCGCACACCATCGCACTCCATCGCACACCATCGCACTCCATCGCACACCATCGCACACCATCGCACTCCATCGCACACCATCGCACACCATCGCACACCATCGAACTCCATCGCACTCCATCGCACTCCATCGCACTCTATCGCACTCCATCGCACTCCATCGCACTCCATCGCACTCCATCGCACACCATCGCACACCATCGAACTCTATCGTTTGTTCACTGCCGTCGGGGAGAAAAAAAATATTGAATGCATTCTTCGTCAAGCTAGCTTTGCAGATGGCATGGAAATGATGTCACGTTGGACTTGGATGTGACTTGGGTTTTCAAAGAAAAGAGGGATGGTCAATGTCACTCAAGGGCACTAACCGATTGGAAAATGCATTTTCTTGTTGGAGGACAAAGATCAGAGGAACAAGTGTGATCCTATTCGTACCGCTTTGAACTGCGTCATTCAGGAAATGGCTGGCCTTGGGTTGAGGAATTGGTGACTTTCCCTTTCTAGCCAATTCCAGGCCTCCCTTGGACACGACTCAGCACGTCTATATGTTGACAAACCTTTTCGAATGCATCTTCATATTACCTCGTTTCTACTGATGCAGAATCTTGCAGGCCTGCGGCGAAACTCTGATTTGCTTTTTTTTTCAATTCCATGTATGGAACGCTCCAGTTACTGCCGCACGCCACCGTCCCACAAAATTGCTGTCTCTGAATTGTGACCTTCAAAATCAATTTGTCACGCACAGCAGCCATTTTGACGTAGAAAACAGCAAGCAACATCGATCTCCAAAGACCTCCAATTCCTCAAATCAAATTATCGCTCGGTGCACGAGGAATTCCGAGACTCTTCCGCAGAGATTCCACCTTCGTCCTTGAGCAGACGCCGAGGTCACGCTGACGTCACAAGGCGGGTTGGAGAGCGGGTGAGGAACGTGACGTCTGCGGAAAAGTTTGGCTATCATGGGGCGCCACTTAGCGGAATGTAGCCCCACGCTTCCGCCTCCTCCCGCCCCGAGTTGTCCCCCCTTCAGCAGCTTCCGCCAAGTGCGTTGACAACGACGATAGGGGCAAATCTTGAACGTCCAGCTCCAACACGAGGCGCCGTTCTGTGGCTCGCCATGGCTGCCGGTGTGTGTGTCTGTTTCGGAGGAAGGCTGCGTGGCTTTGAAGCAAGAAGGTGCAGGTGCTGCTATTTGTGTGAAGGCAGCGTATGCAACTTGTGTATCGACCTCGACGCAGAGAGCTAAGAAAATGAAGAAGAAAAAGAAGAAAAAAAGAGAAAAAGGTTTGTAAAAAGTTAGGGAAAAGGCAAAAATGTTTGCTTTGATGCAATGAATTTTGCTCAGTAATGAGTGCTCAAAACACACGGGAAGAGAAAAAAGAAAGGGGAAGAAAGTGAGGACAAGTAACAGGGAGAAGAAAATGAAAAGAGTGACGGTGAGAACGGGAAGATAAAGGCAAAAGCGGGAGGAACAGGAAGAAGAGGTGCAGGAATAATTAGCAAAGGAAAAGAACCAGAGGAAGGAGGAGGAGATTTAGAAGAAGGAGGAGAAGCTCGCGGAGAAGGAGGAGGAGGAAAAGGCAGAGGAGGAGGAAGAGGAGGAGGCGGAGCTATGGAGCTCTAGGAGGAGGAGGAGAAGAAGAAGAAGAAGAAGAAGAAGAAGAAGAAGAAGAAGAAAGAAGAAGAAGAAGAAGAAGAAGAAGAAGAAGGAGGAGGAGGAGAAGTAGGAAAAAGCAGAGGAGGAGGAAGAGGAGGAGACGGAGGAGGAGGAGGAGGAGAAGCGGGAGGAGGAGCAGGCGGAGGAAGAGGAGGAGGAGGAGGAGGAGGAGGAGGAGGAGGAGGAGGAGGAGGAGGAGGAGGAGGAGAAGGAGGAATAGGAGGAGGAGGAGGAATAGGAGGAGGAGGAGGAATAGGAGGAGGAGGAATAGGAGGAGGAGGAGGAATAAGAGGAGGAGGAGGAATAGGAAAAGGAGGAGGAATAGGAAAAGGAGGAATAGAAGGAGGAGGAGGAGGAGGAGGAGGAGGAATAGGAGGAGGAGGAGGAATAGGAAAAGGAGGAGGAATAGGAAAAGGAGAAGGAGGAGGAGGAGGAGGAGCATCAGCAGCAGAAGCAGGAGGAGGAGGAGAAGGAGGAGGAGGAGGAGGAGGAGGAGGAGGAGGAGGAGGAGGAGGAGGAGGAGGAAAAGAAGGAGGAGGAAAAGGATAAGGAGGAGGAAGAGGAGGAGGAGGAGGAGGAGGAGAAGGAGGAGGAGGAGGAGGAGGAGGAGGAGGAGGAGGAGGAGCAGCAGCAGGAGGAGGAGGAGGAGGAGGAGGAGGAGCCGCAGCAGCAAGAACAGGCGAACGGGCAGAAGAAAGGGGGTGTGGGGGTG
>JAWQFJ010018633.1:85000-95400 GCA_034096865.1 Theodoxus fluviatilis
AATTCACGCTCAACTTTGTTGGTGAATTTCCCCTGCAGTTGGTGATAACTTTGTCAGTGAATTTCCCTTGCAGTTGGTGCTAACTATGTTATTGAATTTCCCTTGCAGTTGGTGCATATGGCTGTTCTTCGTCGGCACACATGCCTTATCTTGATAAATAACAGAAAATGCAGTCAGGTTTCCTCTCGTTCCAGAGCGAGAAGGCTTGATTTCACACCTCTCCGCAAGATGGCTGAAAACCTGTCTCAAAGCTCGCTTAATTTAAGGAAAACGGCAAACATTATCGCCGCAAGTCTAACATACAATACATTGTCCAGTGTCAGCATGTTTATTTCTTTTCGATTATTCATGGTTTCAAATCCACCGAAAGAAACGACAAAAACATTGTCAACATTGCCATGCACGCTCTGACAATTCTAATCTAGAAATAACATATTTACATATTTCTCAAGATATACAAAATGAACATTCGAACACCAAAAACCTACCTGCACGTACACAATTCCATTCACGGACAACAATTCGCACACCGAAGGCACTGCAGTCGGTGAATATCAAACCTATGTGCATGGTTTCCGCCATCTTGAATTTTCGCGCTAGCCGCGCCGAAGCCACCTCGCCAGAACACGTGCCTCCTTGCAAGCGAGGAGCAATGCGCAACGCACTCGCTTTGCGCTTTCCTTGCGTTCCTTGCCAAATCCTTGCGAGACACTAGCGTAGGCAACGCACCTCCGCTGTCGCTTGCGGCCAGCGGTAGCGGCGTTGGAAGCTGTGCCGATCCTGGTATCGCATCCCCGGGGAGGTGCCCAAGCCGCATTGCTCCTACCCGCCCAGTGATGAAACCAGGTTCCTGCGAGGTCAGTGATGGAATGCTGTGGTGCTATCCACCCTCGCATGCAGCTGCGAGGCGGCATCGCGTTGGAGTGCTCCCCGGGAATGGACATGGCAGTAGTGCCTGTCCGTGCGAGCCCTGTCACTGTGTCTGTTGTCAGGAGCTGGAAAAAGGATGGAACAAGGAGCCCAGTGATGAGGAGGTAAATTATAAAGCGGTTTGAGACTGGACTCGACTCAGTCCATCTCAGCTCAGTCAATCTCAACTCAACAGGTAACGCAGCTGTTGTAATCAATGAGAGTTACACTTCAGACGAAAATGCCCTCTCTTCTCTCTCCACCTTCTCTGTTGCGTTTCTCCTCACTCCGTCCTTTGCCCCGTCACAGTCTGTACTTTTTAGCAATCGCCCATCTGGCCACTTCCGCCATTTTGCGCAGCTCTCCACCTTTTCGATCTGAAACCCTGCACTCCACGTCTGCTCTCCATCTGCACTCCACGACTGCTTTCCACATCACACAACGGCTGCTTTCTACTGGGCGAGCTTTTGGCCAGAAAACCAGGTTCGGAGAGATCGGCGAACAGGGATTGCGCGCCATAATTTGTCGCGAATGAGCTTCCAAAGGATCCAGGAACCAGTTTGAGATTCCCAGAGAATGTGATGGGAACCACATCGAATCTTCGCTCTGATCACATGATCAGAGAGCTCGTTTGCACCTAGAGGTTAGTTGTTGTGTGTAACACATCTAACCAAATGTTGTCTGCCATTTATTTCTGCGGTGCGCATGCAAAACGCTCAATTTTAGAAGAAAAAAAACTTACACACATATACAAAGAAATAGTAATCAAAGAACAGTATCAATTTTGTGATGTCCCCATCTGTGAGTTCAGCCAAGCAGATGAATAGAGAAGGCAGCGATTGTTCTCCAGACCCATCAGTGAACAATGGTACTTTGAAGTTAGGGTCACTGGAAGGGAAGGAACGGAGAAGGCAGCTATTGTTATCTAAAGATTCACCCGCAGGTGCAGTCAGCATGGCGTGTCAGGCATTAAGGAGCGTCCTGTCAGAGCCCTGTTGGCGATGCTAGCACATTAGCCCCCCAGGGAGTAGTTAATTATGGGAAGTTCAACAATAAGTTAGTTTGAGGCTGCAGCTGCCTCCCAAACTGTGGGTGGAGTCAACAGGTCACCACAGCGTGTCACAACATGAGTGGCTCGCCCACTCAGCATTGAGGTTCATGAAAAGCAACAAGAATCGTCGTCCCCTTCACTTCGGACTAACCATGCAAGCAGAGCACAAGGCTTGCCCCGAAGTCCCTGCTGAGACAGAGTATTCCCTCTAACTTGTCTCAGAGGTGCCTGACCATCAACGCTGTTGTCGTAAACCCTTTTGCTATGAACGGAGACGAGTCCACATCAACGCTGTCCACCAACGCTGCTGTCGCCGTTTCCCCTCAACGCTGCTGTCGCCGCGACTCCTCAACGCTGCTGTCGCTGCGACTCCTCAACGCTGCTGTCGCCGCGATCCTCAACGCTGCTGTCGCCACGACTCCTCAACGCTGCTGTCGCCGCGACTCCTCAACGCTGCTGTCGCCGCGACTCCTCAACGCTGCTGTCGCCCCGACTCCTCAACGCTGCTGTCGCCGCAACCCTCAACGCTGCTATCGCCGCGACCCTCAACGCTGTTGTCGTCACCCCCGTCTGCTGAGGTTGGAGACAAGTTCCCACCAATGCTGCCATAGCCGCTATACTCCTTCAGTGGTAACTGTGAACCTACCTTCCCCTGGAAAATTCTGGAATTCAAAGGTAGTAAACTCGTGTTATAGGAACGTTGTGTCATCGACCAAATTTCGGAGAGCGTTTCCAACAGACTCACGAGATAAGTCACCCAAGTGGAACTGAAGATAAGCTTTACCATTCATTAATTAGGGCTGGCCTAGTACTAACTACTCTTCTTGTGCATGCTTGATTTTTACAGGAATATATTATAGTTTGTCATTATTTGATTAAATCATTATTAATTGATTTTTCATGACCTTTTCTTCTGGTTTTGAGAGAAAGAGACAGCGCGAATGAAAGCAGTGACTGTTATGTGTGCAAGTCAGGCCTCATCCAACCAGTGATAAATTACCATACCCCTAGACTCAGAGGCCGACTTGTAACAATTTCTCAAAGCTATACGTAGAATACTTTACTAGTTCGTTAACATTTCGATGTGGTATTAATGTCAGTCGAATTAACTCAGCAAAGTTCGGGAAGCTCGGCTCAGACAGTGACGTATCCATCTCGTTGCAGTGAGTAACGTAAGCATTTCATTACAGTCAGTGACGTATGCGTATCATTACAGTTAGTGACGTGTGCATATCATTACAGTGAGTGATGCATGCATGTCATTACAGTCAGTGACGTATGCATGTCATTGCAGTCAGTACGCATGCATATCATTACAGTTAGTGACGCATGCATGTCACTACAGTCAGTGACGCATGCATAGCATTGCAGTCAGTACGCATGCATATCATTACAGTCAGTGACGCATGCATGTCACTACAGTCAGTGACGCATGCATGTCACTACAGTTAGTGACGCATGCATGTCACTACAGTCAGTGACGCATGCATGTCACTACAGTTAGTGACGCATGCATGTCACTACAGTCAGTGACGCATGCATGTCACTACAGTTAGTGACGCATGCATGTCACTACAGTTAGTGACGCATGCATGTCACTACAGTCAGTGACAAGCTTACTCGAACCGATCACCTCCTGAACCTCTGACCAGCTCATTCACCTCCTATCCTCCCACTCTCCCAACTGACATCCTCACCATATCGCCCTTACCCCCTCCAAGTCCTCCATCTCCCTCTCCGCCAACCCTCCAACCCCCAACCCTCCATCCCTCAATCTTCTATCTCCCAACCCCCCAACCCCCCAACCCCCCAACCCCCAACCCCCCTCAATCAGAACACTTAGCACGATGGGGGACGTGGCTGGGGCGGACGATGCCAGGTAGGAGCGGACTGCATCCAGGTGAGACAATCAACACCTGGGCGGCAAGCTCTTTGATGTGGGCCTCACCTGGGCAGGTAACAGTTTACTCGCACCCCAGTCCGGCTGGCAGCACGGACAGGGGCTCTCTGCTGAGCGTGAGGGATGAAGGGGGAGGGGGAGGGGCAGAGAAAAAGGAAACACGAGTGAGAAGGCGGGGAGGAGGAGTGCGGGGAGAGGGGGAGAGGGGCGAGAGAGTGGGAAGAAGATCAAGTTATGTACAAAGATTTTGGGAGTGAGGATGGGAAAGGGGGGTGGGGGTGGGGGTGGAGGGGTGGGGGGTGACGAAAGGAGGAGAAGAGGGATGTGGGATGGAGATGACGATTCAGGAAAAGACGAGATTCAGGAGGCGAATATAACCAAAAATTATTTTTAAAAGTTCGATGATAATCTTGCCTTGGAGTCTCAGAAGCCACATGATCTAAAGTGTAAACATGTTTGCGTGTGTGTGTGTGTGTGTGTGTGTGTGTGTGTGTGTGTGCGTGTGTGTGTGCGTGTTTGTGTGTGTGTATGTGTGTGTGTGTGTGTGTGCGTGTGTGTGTGTGTGTGTGCGTGCGTGTGTGTGCGTATGTATGTGTGTGTATGTGTATGTATGTGTATGTGTGTGTGTGTGTGTGTGTGCGTGTGTGTGTGTGTATGTGTGTATGTGTGTGTGTGCGTGCGTGTGTGTGCGTGTGTGTGTGCGTGTGTGTGTGTATGTGTGTGTGTGTATGTGTATGTATGTGTATGTGTGTGTATATGTGTATGTGTGTATGTGTGTATGTATGTATATGTCTGTGTGTGGGCGTGCGTGTGCATGCGTGTGCGGATGTGTGTATATGTGCGTGTATGTGTGTGTATGTGTGTGTGCATGATTATACGTGCGTGTGCGGATGTGTGTATGTGTGTTGTGTGTGAATGTGTGTGTGTGTGTGTGTGTGTGTGTGTGTGTGTGTGTGTGTGTGTGAGAGAGAGAGAGAGAGAGAGAGAGAGAGGCAGACAGACAGACACTCACACGCACGCACACACACACACGCGCGCGCGCGCACAGAGGCAAATGTAACATACGTGATTTTGACCTTCAGATGAGATGAGATCTTATCTGGTGTTGTGAAAGTGTGATTTCCTTTGAATGCAAATGAAGAAAATTCACGTTTTGAATTGATCAAAAAGAGACGCTGGTTATTTGTGTTCACATGAATCAGCAGCAACATCAGTGACAGTGAGAGTCACGCCCAAAGGATGAGAAGAGATAGACAAGTGAACACAGCTCTCCAACTGGCTCAAAGTCCGTCTTGCAAAATTGTTGCCGTTTCCCGTCATCGCTAGACACGAGTAGAGGCTTCAACCCGGCCTGAAACCTACGTCGACATAAAGCGCCGGGGTATTACAGCACGCACGGCAACAAGGACACTCCATCAGAAAACTCTGGCACGTGCTGGCCGCACTGAAGGATGCAGTTCTAAAGTCAACGTTCCTGTCGGACACCATGGGCCATGGCATGCAGGGTGGCATTGGAAACGGCTTCCTCCCAACGGATTCCCACCTAGCCATGATCCTGAAAGCTCTCGCTCACATCGTCCCCCTTCCTGTTGGAACCTTGTTGTTCTTTGTGCCCAGACTCGTCGCGCGTGTTTTCACCCAGTTCGTCATTCTGGTCACGTGTCTGTTGTACGTGACTTGCATCCTCCCTGACGAGTACTTGAGGTCTTCGATGTTGCAAACAAAATGGATGCTATTCCTGTTGATAAATTTGTCCTTGGGGCTATATACTACCCTGGTCTTGTCGATTTTTCGCGACCTTCAGCGACTAGTCAACGGCCGTGTCTCATTCTTATCTGTGACGTCATCATTTTGTTACTGCCTCGTCCTGCTGCTTCTCCGCTACCTAGTGCTGGGACACTTGCAAGAAATGCCCTTGTTGTATTCCTCCGCCAGTTTTTGTTGTGTGGTTCTACAACTCGTCCTCCTACGCGACGCAGTTTCAGACAGTATGTGACCTATCTTGCCGTGTTCTTCACTTGGACAGCCTATTTTATCATTAATACGAAAACGAAACAATGAGATATCTGAAAAACGAAGAACTGCCATCTACTGCCTCCGATGTAAATGCTGACAGCAGAGACTTCAACTGTGGGATCTGGAACATGAAATGAGTCTGTGGGAGGAAAGTCATGCCTGCGTCACTGTGAGATAAGCAATATGAGACGCCTGTACAGCTCACGTAACGAGCGGCAGGAAGTACCGTCTGCACACGTAGGAATCCTGACGTCGTGTTTTGCGCAACCGAACCTAGTTCTTGTTTGTCGCGAGAAGTGGTCTGGAGATAATCCCCCCGTGGGTTGGCGGTAAAATAGACCAGACACGTCTCCATACACAACTGGTGAAAAACGATTAAGTATGAACATCGAGACTTCACTTGCTCTTATTCTAATCAGCTGTAGTGATCTTAAAGACATGGCTTTTCATAGCCTACAAAGGCTGAGAGGTCTTAAAACTGCATTCATTCATTCATTCATTCATTCATTCATTCATTCATTCATTCATTCATTCATTCATTCATTCATTCATTTATTCATTCATTCATTCATTCATTCATTCATTTATTCATTCATTCATTCATTCATTCATTCTTTCATTCATGCATTCATTTTTAACACGGATCATTCGTTCCATTTGTGGTTTGTCAAATAGTACTTTGCCAAAGACCTTCACCAGAACAAAACAATTTTCGCAGACTAGCCTCTGAAGAATTAGCCATTGATTCGAAGACTTCAGCTTCCCTTACCATTGGAAAAAAGACTTTGAACAGTTCTTTGATAAGCCTCGAGCTTGCAGTTTTTTAGGGGAAAGATGCGGATAGCTCGGCAAAATGCTGGCGGTGTTTGAAATGCAGAGTGCAGTCTTTTTACGAATGGTTGTGGCTGTCATGTTCTTGCCGACTGGGCTCGTCCCGTCCTCTCGGCATCCTTTGCTGTCGTTTGTGGCATCTGTGTAAAAATGTACATATTGCAGATTTTACAAAATAATCCACGTAAACTTCATAATCTGCATGCTTCATGTTGTAGCATGCCCCAGAATCTCATTGAGCGGGATTTCATGTCCGTTTCAAGTCGACCTTTTTATCATTATGAATTGAAAGCGTTTATTATTTAAACAATCGTCTCTTTGCTTTTAAAATTTCCTCTGAGAATGTATATTCCTTTTTCTCCTGCCATGGTTACAGGCACAGCATTGCACGTAGCATGCCATCGTGTCAATGGTATGGGTGTTCAGTATACTGTACAGATGTGGCCGCTAGGCGCCCCCATCAACTGCTACCCCTGGCTGCGGTGTTCATCTTTCCTTGTAACCGAATCTACCCGTCTGTGCCATTTTCTTGTATTCTTAGACAGAAACAGATATGAATTACCTCCTTCAGGTGTAACCACCAACAATCAGGTTGAATATATATAACTGATTTTTGTGGGGTTTTCTTCATAAGCTATATTCAGTGTATGTAATCTTTTATTTGTCGTGCCTTTCCGTGTAATCAACAGGTCCCATCGTCTGCCATTGGGACTCAAAAAACAAATTTACCTGCAATAAATATTTATTCCTACTATTAAAATATGGCTTGATGATTTTTATGAAGGGCCTGCAACCTCTCAGTTGCATGCTGGGTATTCCTGGCACCAGTCTGCCTCCCATGGCACCAGTCTGCCTCCCATGGCACCAGTCTGCCTCCCATGGCACCAGTCAGTCTGCCTCCCATGGCACCAGTCTGCCTCCCATGGCACCAGTCTGCCTCCCATGGCACCAGTCTGCCTCCCATGGCACCAGTCTGCCTCCCATGGCACCAGTCTGCCTCCCATGGCACCAGTCTGCCTCCCATGGCACCAGTCTGCCTCCCATGGCACCAGTCTGCCTCCCATGGCACCAGTCTGCCTCCCATGGCACCAGTCTGCCTCCCATGGCATCACTGCAGTGGAGGAGAGGCGCCTGTGCAGCCTCCTCCAGAAGCGCCTGGCCCGCACAGAGAGGACTGGGACACCGCTCCTGCCGTCTCTCGCCCCATCTGCACCCGCCTCTGTGCAGGGCAACACGCCCCATCTGCCCCCGCCTCCGTGCAGGGCAACACATCCCATCTGCCCCCGCCTCTGTGCAGGGCAACACATCCCATCTGCCCCCGCCTCTGTGCAGGGCAACACATCCCATCTGCCCCCGCCCCCGTGCAGGGTAACACATCCCATCTGCCCCCGCCCCTGTGCAGGGCAACACACCCCATCTGCCCCCGCCTCGGTGCAGGGCAACAGGCCCCATCTGTCCCCGCCTCGGTGCAGGGCACCACGCCCTGTCTGCCTCCGCCAATGTGCGGGGCAGTTCCAACTGACATCTCGTGGTCAACGACGTCTACGTCCCCCGCAACGGACGTCCAGGTAGATTTTGGTCACGTGACTATATCATGCTTCAAAGTGATAACAATGCAGAGCGACTGATGATAATTATCAAGATGAATTCAGATGTGTGAATCAGTAGATATGACTGGAGTCCCTTACCATTAACCTCCTCGGAATACGCACATTTGTTGTTGTTATCATTGAACTTTACAGCATCCCCTTTTTTCTGAGGAAAATATGTTGACAAAATGAGCTGCATACGCGAAACGAAGTCTTTTATAGCACAAGCAAATGAAAGAATCTTGAACTGGAGGAGACCTCACATAGGGGAGGAGGTGTATCGGGGGGGGGGGGGGGGAGGGTGTGTGTGTGTGGCTAGTTAACTACAGAGAAGAAAGGCGGAAGAGAGGGTTTGGCGAAAACGACCACATGAAAGAAATGTACGAGAGAAAAACACTGGCCTGTTCACCGACTTGCTAAGCAGATTCATGGCGAGGCCATCACCGAGAACACAGGGTGTGTAGCTGCATCAACGACAAAGTGCTCGATTAATTGGGTTTAACGACGGGTTATCTGTTTTGCCGGCTATGAACGTATGCAGTGCACATGTTTGGTCACAAGTGCACTAAGAGCTTATATGCAACAAACGCAGGCTAATTGAAATCAGAAAATACATTTTGAATTGCATAACGTCTTTAAGCACGATGGGTCATTTGTCTAGAAGCAAGATTGGCCATCTGATAAAAATAGTTTTCCAATGCAATACTGATGCTGCTCCAGACTATATGCAAGAGCTGGACGACAGGTAAATACGGTGCTGCCTATCAAGTTACCTTCTGTTGAGAGGCTCCATCTAGGTATTCCACAGAGAAGACAAATAATTGCCGCAGATTCTTCTCAGTAAAACAACGGTGGAATGCAATCACACAATCGAAGAGGAAACTTCGATCAAAGAGAAATTTACCCAAGTGCCCCAGACCAGATCTTTTCCGTGATTGAAGTATCTATGTAGGCACCTTGAACATGCATTGCGTGAAAATGGTGCAGCACGAGCACAAATACACACAACCGCACCATTCTGAGTCTGGCTGCATCGACAGCACATTATGCACATCTTCGACCTACACTTCGGGAACGTTCACAACCTCAAAAAAATTTCCTCCGGTTTTGTTCCAAAAAAAACATTTCGCAAACTTTCTCGCAGAGAAAGGTTTGCGAAATTTCGCTGCAATTACGAGAGAAGTGCTTGAATATGACTAAAGAGCTTGTATTCAGACAAAATTTGGAAACAAAAAACAATAATGTTGATATCACTTTTCAAACTCAATCAAACAAGCAAGCTCACAAACAAATAAGCGATTGAGAAAGCAAACGAACACACACATAAGAATTATGCGTTGAATAAAAAGAAAACGAAAGGATATTCATAACATCCTCTTTAATCATAACATCCTCTTTAATCATATAGTCACACCCTCTTGGCTCCCTCCCTGTCCCCCCCCCCCCCCCCCCCCCCCACTCCTCTCCAACTATTACGTGACTGCTCCCACGTTCCAGTTCTCCCAATGCACACTGCACTCAGTCACGTGATGTCCCGTCCACGTTGCTGATGTCCAGTTGTTACATGCTGCCTGGGATTACACGTGCGGACACCGTTGAAGATACACGCTGCCCTGCGGGTTCCCAGGACTATGGATATGCAACCCAGCGCAATCCAAAAGGCATTTTCCCTTTTCTTTTCTAAGTGATCGCTATAATCATACACAATACTCAGTCACTTCTTGTAATAACTCCTTTTCCAAAACCAGACTCTGTCTGCCTTTTCTTCACTCAATTTGGATACCGAGTCCTGTAGAATTACCTCAATAACTCTAGAATAATACCGGAAACGCCCTTTGAGTTACTTCCGGTTGCTGTGGATTGCATATCCGTAGTCTGGGCGTGCCGCCTGCAGAAAGCGTGCTCTAATGCAGCGCTGCTCGCGTCCTCAGCACGTCCATCGCCTCGGAACGCACGTGCAACACGTGTGTGCGCTGCACGGAAGCTCTACCGTGATGACTCCTCCAATCCTTGCACAGGAAGCAGGGTACGGTTTTACATGGCGGGAAAAGGCAGTGGAGCAATAACATGGGTGACTTTGAGCATTCGATCAGATGAGATCTTT
>JAWQFJ010018635.1:2500-12500 GCA_034096865.1 Theodoxus fluviatilis
GATCAGTAACAGATAGTGACAATAACACCTATTTGTGTCCTGCAAGTTATAATACAGAGGAATGTGAAAAGCGTTTCCTACTTGAATGCCCAGCTTATGAAGATTTGAGATACAAGTATAGTGGAAACCTCCCGAGCATCTCAGTGGTAGACATAAAAACCTCTGTTGACAGCACAAGATATGAATGTGAGATTATACTATGCATTTAAGAGGAGAGAGGAGGCAGTATCTATTGCAGGGACTGAAGTAGTATTTGCAAGCATTCTGTAACATTTGATTTTTTGTGATGCTGTTGTGAGGGGTCGGTGGCCTAACAATAAACATTCATTTGATTATTTGTTGTCTCTCTCACTTTCTCACACTCTTTCTCTCTCTGTCACACTCTCTCACAGTCTCTTTCTCTTTCTCACTCACATTATTTCTCTCTCTCTTTCTCGCTCCCTCTTTCTCACTTTCTCTGCCACTCTTTCTCACTCCTTCTCTCTCTCTCTCTTCCTCACTCTTTCTCTGCCACTCTCTAATTCTTTCTCTGCCACTCTTTTTCTCTGCCACTCTCTTTCTCTCTCATTCACTCGTTTATTCACTCTTTCTTTGCTAATCTCTTTCTTACTCTTTCTCACTCGCTCACTCGCTCACTCACTCACTCACTCACTCACTCACTCACTCACTCACTCACTCACTCACTCACTCACTCACTCACTCACTCACTCACTCACTCACTCACTCACTCACTCACTCACTCACTCACTCACTCACTCACTCACTCACTCACTCACTCACTCACTCACTCACTCACTCACTCACTCACTCACTCACTCACTCACTCACTCACTTTTTCACTCACTCACTCACTTTTTCTCTGCCACTCTCTTTCCCACTTTTTCTCTGCCACTCTCTTTCCTACTCTTTCTATGCCACTCTCTTTCCCACTCTTTCTCTGCCACTCTCTTTCCCACTCTTTCTCTGCCACTCTCTTTCCCACTCTTTCTCTGCCACTCTCCCACTCTTTCTCTGCCACTCTCTCACTCTTTCTCTGCCACACTCTTTCTTACTCTTTCTCTGCCACTCTCTTTCCCACTCTTTCTATGCCACTCTCTTTCCCACTCTTTCTATGCCACTCTCTTTCCCACTCTTTCTCTGCCACTCTCTTTCTTACTCTTTCTCTGCCACTCTCTTTCTTACTCTTTCTCTGCCACTCTCTTTCCCACTCTTTCTCTGCCACTCTCTTTCCCACTCTTTCTCTGCCACTCTCTTTCCCACTCTTTCTCTGCCACTCTCTTTCTTACTCTTTCTCTGCCACTCTCTTTCCTACTCTTTCTCTGCCACTCTCTTTCCCACTCTTTCTCTGCCACTCTCTTTCCCACTCTTTCTCTGCCACTCTCTCACTCTTTCACTGCCACTCTTTCTCACTCTTTCTCTGCCACTCTCTCACTCTTTCTCTGCCAATCTTTCTCACTCTTTCTCTGCCACTTGCTCAATCTTTCTCTGCTGCTTGCTCAATCTTTCTCTGCCACTCTCTCACTCACTCACTCTTTCTCTACCACTCACTCCACTCACTCAACTTACTCCACTCACTCCACTCACTCACTCACTTACTCACTAGCTCACTAAGTAGCTCACACTCACTCACACTCGCTCACTCACTCCACTCACTCACTCACCCACTCACTCACACTCGCTCACTCACTCCACTCACTCACTCACTCACTCACTCACTCACTCACTCACTCACTCACTCACTCACTCACTCACTCACTCACTCACTCACTCACTCACTCACTCACTCACTCACTCACTCACTCACTCACTCACTCACTCACTCACTTACTCACCCACTCACTCACCCATCACTCACTCACTCACTGACTCACCCACTCACCCACCCAACCAACCCAACCCAACCAACCCACCAACCCAACCAACATACCAACAATATAGCCAACCAAACTAACCAAATCAACCAATCAAACAACCAGCCAGCCAGCCAGCGAGCAAACCAACCAACCAACCAACCAACCAACCAACCAACCAACCAACCAACCAACCAACCAACCAACCAACCAACCAACCCACAAACCCACCCATCCACCCATCAAACCCAGCAACCCAGCAACCAAGCCACTGTTACAAGACAGGGCTCTGATTATTATTAATTGAGAGGGTGTCTAGGGGAGACGGACTGCTATCTTGTAACATTCACTCACCTTTCTTGCTGTCAAGAATGGACAGGACAACAGAGAAGATGAGGGCAGACATCAAACACCAAATAACTTTAATAATGGTTGAAAAGATGGGCAATAGTTGTTAAATCAACGTGCATGAATAATACTTATTTAATCCTAATTTAGCCAGCCAGCCTATACTTTAAAGGTAGAACTTATCTTGGAAGGAGAGTTCACATGAGTCTGCTCCTTGAAAGAATGCTGAAGGGGTCAGAGCCGTTGACCCCGGTGGTTGTCCTTCAAGGGGTAATGTTTTGGGGTGCTGAGGAGGTGACAACTGACACAGGGGTGGGTCCTGATAGAAGGGAGGGTTGGAACCGCATCATCTCCCCTCACGTCCTTTCTGGTGGGGATCTGGCAGGGGGTAGGGAACGGCCATCTGCGCTTGTGGCTGTTTGGCATGGCCCACTCCCCACCCACCCACCCACCCCACCCAGAGGGCTGGTACTGGGGTCATCAAGAGAGGCCAGCGCCACTCTGAGCTGGAGTCCATGAGAGGTAGAGGGCAGATGTCACCCGTCCTTCCTCTCATAATGGCATGGCCTTGCCACAGATGATTCCACTCCACGCCAGGAGCAGGAGAGCAGAGAGTGCCAGCCTCCAGTCAGCAGGCAGCAGCCTTTTTATTCCCTCCCCCACTGTCCATTCAAAATCTCAGGAATTCACACCCTCTAAACCAATAGGGTGATAGGGATTTGGCGCATGCTTGGCCAGCACATTTTCCCACTCTAACTTTAAAGTTGGCCAATCATGCTGAACATCTGTACGTTGAATTTATCATGTATGTATGTATTTTCATTTTTTACTGCGCCATTATCACGATAAACATGCTCATGGCGCGACAAGACGAAATAAAAAAGTTTTGAGGCCAGTTTTAAATGCGGCCAAGGATGGACTAACCCTCAGATTCTCAGTGTCAAGGATACTCATTCTGGAAGTTCGGCGCCTTTAATTTGAAACTGTTCACTGTTTCATCACCAGGCTTCACCACAGCAAACTACTTTCAAGGCATGGCTGGTTTTATAATAACTACATTTATTTGAGGCCTGGCTGGCTTCTACATTCTTAAGTGTCCATTATTTAACACATGCATAAACATGCTATTCATAACAGTAGTAGTATGATAGTTCATCATCTGACAACTCACACTAAAAACGGGGAGAAAGGATCATTTTAATGTACACATGAGTAAATCCGTCACCTTGATTCCACTTGTGTACAATTCTTACCAATGCCCACCCACCAACCAACCAACCCACCTACCCAACTAACCCACCAACTAACCAATTAAACAATCAGTCAGTCAGTCAGTAATGACTTGATGCTTCCATGACACCAGCCATTGCACCCTCAGTCCTAGGGCTGATCTAGTCAGTTTACTTAATCCAGTTGACTGATCCAGTGAGGAGGCTACTCTTTCCATTTGGTTGATCAAGTTGCTACATGTATTACTGATACTTTATGCAAGCTTCCAGGGGGAAGAATTTGTATGCAGTTCCCTTTTTACATTACAGGGCAGAAATCGAGAGGGGGGTTCATTGACTAATTTAACTAAACTAGTTGACTTATGTTGTTATGGTCAATCTAGTCATGTTGATGATTTAGTTATTTAGCTGACTGGGTTATATTATTGATTTGATTGCTGTGCTGATGAAGATTTTCAACAAATGTGCTTATGTGGTCCATGTATTTATGTTGATGATCTAGTTATTTGGCTGATCTTATTATTTTGTTGATCAAGTTCTTTGGCTGATCTAGTTATATTGTTGATCTAGTTATTTGACTGATCTGGCTGTACGGTTAATCTAGTTACTTGGGTGATCTGGCTGTATTGTTGACCTAGTAACTTTGCTGATGTGGCGGTATGGTTGATCCAGTTACTTGAGTGATCTGGCTGTATGGTTGGTCTAGTTACTCTTGTGATCTGACTGTATGGTTGATCTAGTTACTTTGGTGATCTAGCTGTATGGTTGATCTAGTTACTTGGGTGATTTGGCTATATGGTTGATGTTGTTACTTGGGTGATCTGGCTGTATTGTTGATCTAGTTACTTGGGTGATCTAGCTGTATGGTTGATCTAGTTAATTGGGTGATCTGGCTGTATGGTTGATCTTGTTATTAGGGTGACCCAACTGTATGGTTGATGTTGTTACTTGGGTGATCTAGCTGTATGATTGATCTAGTTATTAGGGTGATCTGACTGTATGGTTGATGTTGCTTGGGTGATCTGGCTGTATGGTTGATGTTGTTACTTGGGTGATCTGGCTGTATGGTTGATATTGTTACTTGGGTGATCCGACTGTATGGTTGATGTTGTTACTTGGGTGATCTGGCTGTATGGTTGATCTAGTTATTAGGGTGATCTGACTGTATGGTTGATGTTGCTTGGGTGATCTAGCTGTATGGTTGATCTATTTACTTGGCTGATCTGGCTGTATGGTTGATCTATTTTCTTGGTTGATCTAGCTGTATGGTTGATCTATTTACTTGGCTGATCTAGCTGTATGGTTGATCTATTTACTTGGGTGATCTGGCTGTATGGTTGATCTATTTACTTGGCTGATCTAGCTGTATGGTTGATCTATTTACTTGGCTGATCTAGCTGTATGGTTGATCTATTTACTTGGCCGATCTAGCTGTATGGTTGATCTATTTACTTGGCTGATCTAGCTGTATGGTTGATATATTTACTTGGCTGATCTAGCTGTATGGTTGATCTATTTACTTGGCTGATCTAGCTGTATGGTTGATCTATTTACTTGGCTGATCTAACTGTATGGTTGATCTAGCTGTATGGTTGATCTAGCTGTATGGTTGATCTAGTTATTAGGGTGATCTGACTGTATGGTTGATGTTGTTACTTGGGTGATCTGGCTGTATGGTTGATCTAGTTATTAGGGTGATCTGACTGTATGGTTGATGTTGCTTGGGTGATCTGGTTGTATGGTTGATCTATTTACTTGGCTGATCTAGCTGTATGGTTGATGTTGCTTGGGTGATCTAGCTGTATGGTTGATCTATTTACTTGGCTGATCTGGTTGTATGGTTGATCTATTTACTTGGCTGATCTAGCTGCATGGTTGATCTATTTACTTGGCTGATCTAACTGTATGGTTGATCTAGCTGTATGGTTGATCTAGCTGTATGGTTGATCTAGCTGTATGGTTGATCTAGCTGTATGGTTGATGTTGCTTGGGTGATCTGGCTGTATGGTTGATCTATTTACTTGGTTGATCTAGCTGTATGGTTGATCTAGCTGTATGGTTGATTTTGTGTTTGCTGCAGACAGTGGAGGATGCTCCTGACCCAGAGCTGGGCTTCCCCTGCCGGCCCGCCCTGCAGGGCGTCATCTATGGCGACGTCTTCCTGGATGACCTCTTCACTGTCCCTGGTCCGCCAGTGTGTCCCCAGGTCAGCCTCCTCATTCTGCTACAGTAGTAGTGGTAGTAGCAGTTGGAGGATGGAAGGATGGATTGATATAGTTTTATGGCCTATCCACCTTTGTAGGCTGTTTGAGACCATTGATCATGAAAAACCATGAGATGGATGGATTTGTATGGCCTTTCGCCCTTTATGGACTATTAAAGGCCATCAATCATGAAAAACCATGAGGTGGATGGATTTGTGTGGCCTTTCGCCCTTTATGGACTATTAAAGGCCATCAATCATGAAAAACCATGAGGTGGATGGATTTGTGTGGCCTTTCGCCCTTTATGGACTATTAAAGGCCATCAATCATGAAAAACCATGAGGTGGATGGATTTGTGTGGCCTTTCGCCCTTTATGGACTATTAAAGGCCATCAATCATGAAAAACCATGAGGTGGATGGATTTGTATGGCCTTTTGCCCTTTATGGACTATTAAAGGCCATCAATCATGAAAAATCATCGGAGCTGATTGCAATAAGAGCATTGCCAAGTCATGATTTCCCTAGTTATTTGCCTCTTGCAAATATTATAGGGAGAAATAGCGGGTCTTCTCACTCCAACCCACAGGGAGAGGTAGTAATAGTTGCAGTGGTAGTGGTAATAGCACTAGAATTTGTAATAGTAATAGTAATAGTAGGTTTGTGTATGGATGTAGAGCTTAGGTAGAACATTGGTATCAGCAGAACTGCTGCTCTGTGGCACTGCAGATTATTGAATATCTGAGAAAGAGAGTGGTCTTTAATATTATCTTGAAGGCTGGAAGTGATGTAGTAGGCTGCCCACATGAATGAATGCCTCAAGGACAGCTTGAAGGACAGCCTGAAGAAGTGCAGTCTGAAACCAGAAGAAGAGCTGATGCCAGCAGCTCTGGAAGACACTAGTGGCATACCTCCATCCCACTGGCAGATGCAGCAGAGATGCTACACCCTCTCCTAGCGAAGATATGGGAGCAGGAGCAAGTGCTGGCCGACTGGAAGCTTGGGTACTTGGTAAAGCTTCCCAAGAAAGGTGACCTTTCCCAGTGCGGCAACTGGCGAGGTATCATGCTGCTGTCCATCCCCAGCAAGGTGCTTACCAGGATCATCCTAGAGAGACTGAGGGAGGCATTAGACGGGAGGCTTAGAGCAGAGCAGGCAGGGTTTAGGCAAGATCGATCATGTACAGACCATATCGCTACTCTGCGCATCATCATTGAGCAATCCATCGAATGGCAGTCTCCACTGTACACAACTTTTGTGGACTTTGAAAAAGCATTCGACAGCGTCGACAGGGAAACCATCTGGAAGCTGATGCAGCACTATGGAATCCCACAAAAGCTCATAAGCATCATCCAGCAGCTTTATGATGACTCATCTTGCCACATTATTCACAACCGGAAGCTGCCTGACCCCTTCGCAGTGAAGACAGGAGTGAGACAGGGTTGTATGCTCTCGCCGACAATTTTCTTGATCGTCATAGACTGGATCATGAGAAGAACCACAGAGGGCAGCAACACTGGCATCCAGTGGACCTTCACCAAACACCTAGGGGACCTGGATTTTGCGGACGACGTTGGCCTCCTGTCCCACAAACAGCAGCATGCACAGTCCAAGCTAACCTGACTAGCAGAGGAGGCAGGAAAGACCGGCCTGAAAATCAACACCAAGAAGACAGAGATAATGCGTATGAACAACCGACTACATCAGATACTACAGCTACATGGAGAAAACCTAGTGGAAACTGACCACTATGTCTACTTAAGAAGCGTGGTCAACATTGATGGCCGCGCAGACGACGACGTTAAGAGCAGGATTAACAAGGCAAAGGTAGCGTTCAACACCCTGCGTCCCATCTGGAACTCCAAGAACTTATCCCAGTGCAGCAAAGTTCACATCTTCAACACTAATGTGAAAGCAGTCCTCCTCTATGGGTGCGAAACATGGCGGGTAACCAACACCATCACCAACAAGGTACATTTTGTCAACAAATGTTTGTGCCACATCCTCAACATCAGGTGGCCTGAGAAGATCTCCAACACAGACCTATGGAAGAGAACCAAGCAGAACCCCATCAGTCAGGACATCAAGAAAAGGAAATGGGGGTGGATAGGTCACACACTGCGCAAACCAGCCGACAACGTCACGAGGCAAGCACTTGACTGGAACCCACAGGGAAAAAGAAACGTGGGACGGCCCAAACAGTCGTGGAGAAGGTCTGTTGAGAGCGAAGTGAAGAACGCCGGAATGACGTGGACTCAGCTGAGAAGAACAGCCCAGAACAGAGTGTGTTGGCGGGGTGTTGTTGCGGCCCTATGCTCCACCGGGAGTCTACAGAAATAAGTCAAGTAAGTCATCCCACTGGCAGGCACCTCCCTCAAGAAAGACCCCCTGTGGGTTGGGGGTCAGAATAGACCCATGGCATCTCCCTTTGCAATTTGCAAGAGGTGAATAATTAGGGTGAAAAGAGGTGAAAAACCTACTCAAGAAGACCATCAGACATGCAAAAGCACAATATATAAAAGGTCAAATCGAACAAAAAGCGAGAAACCCTCAAGCCATGTCCAATCTGCTAACATCAATTCTAGGTAATAAGGAAAAGTTGAAACCTCTCCCCACCAAACCAACTGGACAAATCCTAGCCAACAAATTTCAAACATATTTCAGAGAAAAAATTGAAAAGATCAGAACAGCTATCCCCCCCCACAACGGTAGCAGAAGAAGAATCTACATCCCTGAACCAAGGCCTGAAAGACTTGTCTCCTTTCCATCCCGAGGAGCTTCGAAAGATAATTCTGAAGATGAAGCCCACCTCCTGCGAGCTTGATGATGTGCCGACAAGGTTGCTATGTCTATGTCTCGACGCATTCCTGCCCATGATTACAGACCTAGTGAATCACTCCTTAAGATCAGGTGAATTCCCATACACAATGAAGAAAGCAATTGTCCGGCCACTGCTTAAGAAGCCAAATCTGGACGCCGATGAGCTCGGCGGCTACAGACCTGTGTCCAATCTGTGTTTTATATCAAAAATCATAGAGAAAGCTGTTTCCATAAGGCTATGCAGCTTCCTGAATTCGGAGAATCTACTCCCAAAACTCCAGTCGGCATACAGGCCAGGACACAGCACCGAAACTGCACTCCTGAGAGTGTTCAACGATATTCGATGTGCTATCGATGATGGCCGGGTTGCCCTCGTGACTCTTTTAGATCTCTCAGCAGCCTTCAATACCATCGATCACGGTGTTCTTCTATCCCGATTAAAGAACTTAGGAATATCATCAACAGCCTTCAAATGGTTTCAATCATACTTATCTGGAAGAAAACAGACGGTTGTTGTGGAAGGAGGGACTTCGAGTGAGGTGGTTATCACCTGTGGAGTTCCTCAGGGGTCAATTCTCGGACCGTTGCTATATTCCATCTACACAGTATCTCTGAGTGCCCTGATTGATAGTCATCATCTGTCATTCCATCTTTACGCAAATGATACTATGATATTTACAACCTTGAACCCTGACAAAGACTCTTTCGCTGCGGCAAAAGCTTCCATGGAGAGATGTTGCACCGATGTGAAAACATGGATGGTGAAAAGTCATCTGAAATTAAAAATCGGCCACAACTCTTGTATTGACGTTGGTGATGTCAAATCTTGATTACTGCAATAGCCTTCTGCTAGGTGAAACCCAAGAACATCTCCGAAGACTTCAACAGGTGCAGAACACCGCAGCACGTATAGTGAAACGTCCACCCAGTCGTTCTCACATAACACCCATCCTTCGAGAGCTACACTGGCTGCCTGTCCACCAACGTATTGTGTTCAAAACACTGTGTCATGTGTTCAAGTGCGTCAATGGTTTGGCCCCGCTGTATCTGGTTGAGCTCCTCAAGACTTATAAGCCTGTGAGGGATCTCAGATCTTCGGCGCAGTCATTACTCCATGTGCCACGCTACAACACCAAGAGATCTGGAGAAAGAGCATTCTCGTATGCTGGACCGAAACTCTGGAACGATATCCCAGACAGACTGAGGAAATCTCCTTCAATACAGACTTTCAAGTCACAGCTAAAAACTCTTTTATTGAAAGGGTTAACGTGTTGAGCGCCTTGAGCATGCCTTTGGGTGTGAGATTGGCGCTATATAAGAGCCAAAATACATACATACATACATACATACATACATACATACATCATGCCTTTATTTGTGCTTACTCTAAACTATTCTAGTGATTTTTGGTGCTTAATTACTGGCCTTAGGCTGATAGGCCATAAAACTCCATCATCCATACATTCCTTGAGAGAGCAACAAAGTTCAGACCAAACCGCCCGGGAAAGGTGTCATTGAATTGTGTCAGTCCTGGCAACATCATCAGAGATC
>JAWQFJ010018635.1:20000-25411 GCA_034096865.1 Theodoxus fluviatilis
TAAATTTCACAGATTTGTGCAAGAAAATGTCTGTTAAAGTTTTTTAAGTCATGGAAAAGTAATGGAAAAGTGTTGAAATGTGTTTCTTGGAAGTCTGCAGGGATCCTGATGGGAGACTGTTGCTTTCACAGAAGATATCGGTGGTACCGAAGACAAGACCACAGCCCAAATTCAGATATGCCGAACCTGTGGCAATAAGGGCAAACTATGTCTCCAGAACAATGTATGCTGCAAATGCACCATTTTAGCATTCATCTTTTGTTGTCAAGAGCAAGCAAGCTTTGACATTTGAAATGTTCAACTCCTTCACTGTTCACTTCTCTCAGGAACTTTGATCAATGTTCATTTGTTCCAAAATGGGTCTCAATGCCACGTGCCTTCAAGGACTGACCAGAGCTTGAGCACTTATCACTTCTTAGGCCAACACAAACTCTCCTCATAGACATAGATCTTATACAAAGGAGTTAGGATTTTCATGCATGCGCATGCAAGCAAGCCCAATTTACCAAGGTGGAAGTGATGACTCAGACCACAAAACTGCACTAAATTTCATTGACAGCATTACATTTTCCATCTCTTGCAATGCCATTTTTTTGCAAAGGTGCAGAACAAAATGCAGAAAGGAAAAGTAACAAATGCTAAATTTTACAAAACAGCATCAAACAGTATGTAAAGTCAAAGCATATGAAAGTACAATATGTTTGTTGTATAGTTTTCTAGAGAATCCTGCCCACATACAGAATTTGATACAGTAATAATTATATATTAGGCACTGTAGTATCTATAGTGGATCCTACAGTAAACTACAGTTTTGTATATTGGATTTTGCAGTACTTTATATAGTATTCCATAGAGTCTACAGTACATGTGCATCCTATAGTAAAATATACAGTGTTCTATAGCACCATTAAGTATTCGACAGAATACTGCATGTATAGTACTCACTATAGTATTCTGCAGAATCTACAGTACATTCTATAGTAAACTACAGTATTCTAGTACCCAATAGTATTATATAGTACTTACTATAGATTTCATTAGAAGTCTATGGACATTTCATATGGGTGGGAACACCTTGCTGACAGCTGAAGCAGTTGGAAAGGCACTGTCAACTGGAGCATGAGGAGGGGCCAAGTTGAGAGGAGCTGGGGGCTTGAGGTCAAGGAGCTGGGGGAGCAGTCTGCAATTTATCTTAGTCCTCAGAGTTTGTCTGTGGAGGGTGTGGCACAAACTGTGGCACTAGAATGGGACTCTATGAACTCTAGAGGCTGCCATCAAGCCATCTGACCTACCAAAGCACTTCTGTTGTCTTTCAAGACAGACAATTTCCTACCACTGCTTCTACTACTAATCACTACAGGTTCTGCTAGTAATACTACAACTACTCCTTTGTACTCCCCTCATTGCTCGTTAAAGGGGGGTGGGGGGGTGACTATAGAGCTAGAGCTGGTATGAAACAGTTCTCTTTCCAATAAATTAATGCTATCACAGCATGGACACACATGCTGAGTACTAAAAACTGCAATGGAAAAAAATCTAAACCCTAGGGTTGCCATGACAGTCAAGAAGGCACTACATAAAAAATACTAAACTAAAAAAACTACAAAAGATAACTTTGGTTTTTTCTCTCTTTTTCAGTAAGTTCAACATCGTGTTCACATTTGCCAAGGTTGGAATCTATATATATATTAAGTATAGCTTTAAAAAAAATTCATATCCATCACCCTGTAAACAAGTTTTTAAAATCCCCCCTTTTTCATTAATAGCAAGAACAATGATAAGATCACATATGAGCCTGAAAAAGTGGACAAAATACAACAAAGAATGAATTTTCCAGATTTCGCGGTTGTATAATAATCCCTTTTATTTCCATATATTTTGATATAGTACAAAAACTATATTTGAGAAATCAAGGAACAAAAATATAATAATAATAATAATAATAATAATAATAATAATAATAATAATAATAATAATAATAATAATAATAATAATTACAGATTATTTATATGCACATACCTTCCCTAATAGGCAAGCTCATGGCGTTTTCAATGAAAAGTCCACACTCATACAAAGCATTCCAACACTCGCACACTGTACAGTTGTTTTCTATATAGTTTTTTATTATTTACATTCTTACTTTTTAGACAAATGGGGGAGCTCTCTCTCTCTCCACTGTGAGATGTATGAACTAGTTCCTCAGCCAAAACGTTAGCTAAATCTGTTCTCTGAAAGAGTTTGGGGTAAGAATTGACCCACTATGCCTCCCTGCTGGTTTTGCAAGAAGCGGGTGACTAGGGATATCATGAATTGCTCTTATTACAACCAACTCCCGAGCAATTGTCTGTGTGGTTTTTAAAGTTTTCTCTGCAGTTGAGGCGCATTTCATGCTAATGATGGCCGGCATTAATTAGTACATTGGTTTGACAGTACAAATTAGCAGAGATCTGAATGATCCACCAATATTAAGAAAATGGTAGTTTTGCACGACCATATTCCCCCTTAAGTAAGTACCTTTGGATGTTCCTGCTAATGTCTGCTTTCAGAGACATGCCCATGCAGAAAAACTGCTTTACCATTTGTACTTAGAGATGCAGCTGCTAGTGACATATTTAATTGGCAAAGTATACAGAATTTGTGTTTAAAGTTTTTTTAATGTATTAAAAAAGAACTCAGTGATTCAGTGGATAGATCACTTAGATGTCCACTGAGATATCAAGGGTTTAGTCTCCACCTGAGATCCAAAAATGTTTTTATATGTCCCCTTAAGGGTTTCAGCTGTGTAGGAAGAAACTGGAGCTATGTCACCTGATGTTGTGAGTTAATGTGCATGGGCCTTTGCTGATGTTGCAGTCGCCTTCTGAGACATCTGAGGAGATGAACGTGCCCCGGTGGCCACCTGTTGCTCGGAGGAGAAGGGTAAGTCAAGTGTTTGTACTGTTCCTTGTGTAGGGATCACAGCCCAGGAGGCAGAGCGTCGCCAGCATCGCGCAGCAGCCCGTGAGCGGCAACACAGAGCGGCGGCAGTCCCCATGACAGCCACAGATTTTCAGTGCCCCACCTGCTTTAAACTTTGCTGCTCTGGACTGGGTCTGCTGAACCGTCAAAGGAACAATAGGGATGGAAGTGAAACCGGTTATCCTTGAACCAAAGGAAAACTGAAGAAGATCACAGAATGTAGTCAAGCAGTGGAATCAATCATCTAAGTCATAACCATTCAAGATGATGAAGAGAATGATGATTAGCCAATCCAAACCAAACCTTAGTTTCATTCATCACATCTTAAAGGCATTGGGAAGGTGATAATGTTGACACTGATGTTGAAGATGATGATGTTGAAGATGATGTTGAAGAAGAAGAAGATGATGATGATGATGATGATGATGATGATGATGATTATGATGATGTGGATAATTATGATCATGATGATTAAGATGATGTGGGTAATGATGATGATGTGGATAATTATGATCATGAGGATTAAGATGATGTAAGTAATGATGGTGATCATGATATGATGATAATAAAAAGTGGTGTGTGTGTGTGTGTGTGTGTGTGTGTGTGTGTGTGTGTGTGTGTGTGTGTGTGTGTGTGTGTGTGTGTGTGTTTGTGTGTGTACGTGTTTAAGAAAAAAGAAATTTACTCATTTTGAGAGGTTGTTCTTAAGATCTGTAGCTAAGTGGTTGAGCAATTGACCTGCAGTTGTTGCTTTTGGCTAGTAGATTCAGGATTTGCAGCTGCATGGTTCCCAGAGTTGCTTTCTTGAGCAAGGTGCTTTACCTACATTGCTTCTCCCCACCCAGGAGTAAAATGGGTACTTGTGATGGCAATCAACCTCTGTGGCCATGAGACAGCATGGGATTGGTGCTGGTACCTGACTGTGGGTCTGTCTGTGTGTCCGTCTGTGTGTCATTTAAATGCCAGCAAAGGATTTATCAAGCAGCCCATTGACCAGGGGGTAAAGTGCAAAGCAGTTTAAGACCCAGACATGAGTGATAAGTTAATGCATAAAAAAGAACACCATTACCTTTTTTTGTACTGACCTTTTTCTTTCTTTCTTTCTTTGCAGCGGAGGCGCCACTGGCATTGTGCCATTAGTTGAAATGGTCAAGGCCAGGTAAGACCACCTTTGTTACATTGTAACTATCTCTGCTACTCTCTCATAGTACCAGTGTTTCACTGAGGCCCACCCCAACCCCCACCCCCCCCCCCCACCCCACCCCCACCTCCACCAAAAAAAGAAAGAAAAAAGTTGTAATTATGGTAACCTGATAGAACCTTTTTTTTCCTGCCAACTCCATGCTGTGCAATCTTCCCTATGAGTACCCGGGGAATCCCGATGGGATGTGATTCCGCATGATCTTTCCAAAGTAGCTACCCCTTTCCACACATGGCATCTATGAAGAAAAAAAGTGGCATCCCTTGCCATCAAACTAGATATGTGCACACACATTTTGGAGTCGACAAGAACAGTCAGATCATACAAAGAGGCAATGCTGAATGAAAAACACCTCAAGCTGTATTTCCTTCAAAACATCTTTTATGATGTAATGAAGCACTGGAATAAGGTTGTTGGGACAGAAAATCCTGTTGACAACATACTAGAACAATCCTTGTGGTATAATTCAAATATATGTCTTTGCAGGGTACCTGTCAAGTCCAAAAAATGGGCTGACAAGGGTATCTTGCAGGTGAAACATATTGTTAAAAACAATGATCTAGCCAGTTTTTTCCAATCTGAAGACAAAGTTCAAATTGGATGCAGAAGATATCTTTACTTATCAAACAATAAAAAAGTCTATTCCACAGGAATGGATGCAAAAAATAAAAAACAACCAATGTCAAAGTCAGTGTGAGAGAATTAGTGAAAGAATAAATAGGGTATCAAAATGTACTAACTTCTTTTACTCAGTTCTAATTGACAACATGGACATAGACATTCATTCCCCCAAAAAGTGGGAAAAATAATTCGAGGGCAATAACATTGATTGGGAAAGCATTTATACTCTGCAAAAGCAATGCACAATAGACACTCAGCTAAGGACCTTTCAGTTCAAATTCTTACACCAGATTGCATCAACAAACACCTTCCTTCTATGTATAGGAAAATCATCATCATCACTTTGTGGATTTTGCTGGTGTTGTATTGAAACACAGGAACATATATTCTGGGAGTGTCAAGTAATACAAGATTTCTGGTGCAAACTACAGCAATATCTAGAAAGCAGAAAGGCAACATTCTCCAAATGTAAATATTCCATATTCTTTGGCGACAAGCTCGCTTCTCCTATTGTAAATCTTATATTAATATTAGCCAAAAAATATATTCATCAAGCTAAGTGTCAAAATTATGAAATAGCGTTTGACTCCTTTAGGCAAGTCCTTCAGTATATATATAGAATTGAGGAAAG
>JAWQFJ010018636.1:0-2500 GCA_034096865.1 Theodoxus fluviatilis
GTTCTCCGTTGTATGATCCGGGGATCTTCAGGTGGCCTTGTATATGCGTTTGTGTGGGAAATCGCTGCCTCCAATGACTAGGCTGTTGAGGGCGCAGAGATCGGCAAACAGTTCTCCATTCTCATTCATAAGTCCCAGTTCATGCTTTCCCATCACCTCCTCATACCCTGTATTTTCTGCTCCTACCTTGGCATTAAATCTCCCATTAAGATGGTAAAAACTTTGCTGCTCTGCTTATTGAGTATGTCCTGCAGCTGCCTGTAAAATCATCCTTCTTCTCGTCCTCTGTATCGTTGGTAGGAGCATAGCACTGCACCACATGGAAATTGATCTTTTTCTTGGTGGCGAATGTGGCAGTGATGATTCTTGAGCTCACTGGTTGCCAGCTTACCAGGGCTCTCTGTGCCTCTTTCGACAACATGAAGGCTACGCCCTCGGTGTGTGGGACGTCCTCATCCTCATGCCCGGAGTACAGCACCGTCTCTCCTGATGTCAGTCTCACCTGGCCAGCCTGCGTCCATCTGGTCTCACACAGTCCAAGCAGCGAAATGTTGTATCTCTCCATCTCTTTTGCCACCTGCGCTGCTTTTCCGGTCTCATACATGGTGCGGACGTTCCAGGTGGCAATCTTGGTGATCCTCTTGGGTGTCAGAAGGGGCGTCGGCCTTGCAGCTTCCCGTGGGCTTTCACTGCAACGCGTCATAGTCCTCTGTGATGATGTCCTGTCCTCTCCCAAGCCGCGTCCTCGTTGAACTGTCGATGTATCTGTAACACTCGATTTTTACAGTTAGTTTTGTTGGCCCTAAGCAAACCTCTTAGCCTCGGGGAGAGATGGTCCATATTCGTCTGGCCTCTACCCTTCGACCTGTCCAGCTTGGGGAAACCCTGCCAGGAGTTTACACTCCCGCTGGCATAGCTCTTAGGGTCACTGAGACACGCAAACCCTCACACCACGATAAGGAATGGACCATGTGAGGGTCTGTCAACCGTACTCTGAGGAAAAGGGTGCTCAGACTGCTTAGACAATGTATTTCTCATCTGAAGACGTTCTGTGTTGGTCACCAAGAGGCAGGAGTAATGTCAGAATGTACAATAGAAAAGGGGCACATACTGCCTGGAAATCTTTCCTTGTTTGTGCGGTGAAAACCCTTCAAAATTGGATTGCATTTCAAGTTCGCATGTCGAAGAAAGAGCTTTTAGATTAAAACTGTTGGTAAAAGAAGCGACACAAAATGAACATTTCAAATCTATTTCGTGTGCGAACGTTCGTTCGAGACAGATGATTTAGCAATTTTCATGGTTTGCAGACTTAACGAGTGGACAGCAAAGTATTCGGCATGCTTTACATGTAATACTCTTCTAAGGCACTAGGGTGTCTGATCGAAAACGAACACGTATATTACTTCGCCGAAGAGACGATGAGCGTTTGAAAAGCAAATAATTTACCATCCTCCCCTTGCGGTCTTACGAACAATGAGCGCTCTCTACAAACAAGTTGGTATTTCATAACTGAAGGATTAAAGGTGGCATTTTCTTGTGCTTCTTCCCACCTTCCAAAATGTTGGCTTCTTACAGTAGCTACGTGTTTACTTTTGGTTTCTAAATAACCCCAGGCATGAATCTTAGAGCAGCAGAAATTGTTGGACACTGTTACTACTTCACATGGATTTCATAACGCTACCTCTTGTTTTTTGTGTATGTCTATATGCTGTATGTATTTATAAAACGAACATAAACAAGCACCCAAAGGAGCAGCTCACAGGCATACACGTGGAAAATGTTGGGTGCATATCAACAAAGCGAAACCAGCGGACCGATCACCACGGAGATCTTTCTCCATTTATTCCCCTCTACGTCAGCTCAATCTTTAGCACACGTAGGTCAGTATTAATAACTCTTTCTTCCATTTTTGAGAAAGGTGTAAAAATTAATGTGATGTCATGGGTTGGGTGTGGGTAAGGGAAGACGAGTTAGGTTTCTAGACAACGGTTGTCTATCGAGATTTGTGTTTCCTGCTGAGCGCATTATCTGACTTGGTTTGAATGTTCTGACTGAGTAGTGGTATGCTCTACTCTTTAGCTGTTCTGTTTTTTTTTAATCTGTTAATTTGATATAATTAAATTTTTTAAGACGTCTATGAACGTTAGGACTCACTTTCAACAATTGACGGGACATTCTTAGACGCGGAATACATTTCCCTTAACATTCCATCCTCTCTGCTTGTCTGACAGTACATGACTCCAGCATTCCTGGCATAGTCTCGTATGGTGACGCATGGTTGGAACTCTACGCTTAGTGAGCATGTTATTTACGATGTTTATTTGAAGAAAATTGTGGCCAATGAATGTTGTCAGCCATAAATATTTTGTTAATTTGTACTAAACCAATGGGAAAGTATGGTCATGACTAGCCCAACCGTTAACGTATTTTAGTCAATGATTTCAAAGTGTGCATTGATAAACAACTGTCGCTGGTGCTTGACTTTCTGCGGCCTGCACTA
>JAWQFJ010018636.1:7500-13878 GCA_034096865.1 Theodoxus fluviatilis
CATGAAATGCTTTTCCTCGTCGCTGAAAATGTTTACAAATGTCAAAAGATTTTTTTGAAGAAAAACATTTTAGATTCGTAATTTGAATTCGTACACCATATTTATAGGTCAATCTATGACTGTATCTGTCGGAAAGGCAATGAATTCATTTTCGCTCCATGGAATCGTCACCTAAAGATTTACTGAGAGCCGTTTTTGTCACCAAGGCAAACCAGTTTCTTTCGTAAAATCGGCACGGTTCCTTTTAGATTCGTCTAGCACATAAAGAGCGCATTGCTTGCACGTTGTCTTCATATTTTGTATAGTTGTTTATACAAATTTATTTTTTCATTTTGTTTCTTTCTTCATTTATGATATTCACTTTGAGTTGTTTGTTTCTTGCGATTTAATATCACTGCATTTTGTTAATTCACAGGGATTAAGTGCGGTAATGTTTCGCGAAGTTGACTGTTTTGGAAAGTACACCTGCTCTCTCTCTCTCTCGCTCTCTCGCTCTCTCTCTCTCTCTCTCTCTCTCTCTCTCTCTCTCTCTCTCTCTCTCTCTCTCTCATTTCTTTCTATTTCATTCCCAATCGTTGTATATCTTTCACTCTGTGTAGGTCAGTGATATATTACTTTCCACTATTCATTTCCATTTTTGACTCACATGCGAAGCAAAAGGGGTGCTTCTAAACCCCCAAATCCCCCCAAATCCCCCCAAATCTCCCCAAATCCCCCAAATCTCCCCAAATCCCCCAAATCTCCCCAAATCCCCCCAAATCCCTCAAGAAAAATGTATATTTGATAAATACTAAGTCAATCTATTTAATATATGACACCTTGCATGAGTAAATGTCGTCAAAATGTATACACCCAAATCCACCCAAATCCCCCCAAATCTCCCCATATCCCCCCAAATCTCCCCAAATCCCTCCAAATCTCCCCAAATCCCCCAAATCCCTCAAGAAATGTATATTTGATAAATACTAAATCAATCTATTTAATATATGACACCTTGCATGAGTAAATGTCGTCAAAATGTATAACTTGAGTTCATTCACTTGATAAACAAGCTCTAACTCAAGTGAATTGCTTGTCACTCACTCATACTACGACCGACGATGTTGATGACCAGAAAATGCGTTGACGTTCCGATGCAACAGTCTATTCACATTCCGTCTATTCACACAGACGCCACAAGGTAAGACCGAAGTTGTTATTGTTGATGATGATGACGGCGACGATGATGACGGCGACGACGACGATGATGATGATAATGACTGCGTTGACATATTCCGATACGCCACAAGGTAAGACTGAAGAAACATCTGAGAAGAATTTGTCCTATGATAGAGGAAAACGTCAAAGCAAAACAAAAGCCTAACCTCCTGCTCCCCATGCAGCCCTGGACCAACAATAACTGCGAGTCGTTGTACCACGTACTTAAACAGGCAGTTGACTGGCGGCCAAGAAAACTCGTAGAACTGGTGGAGAAGTTGCAGAATGTTGTTGCCCAACAATTATCGGAAGAGACCAGGGCTATGTTTGGAACAGGCGAGTTGTACTTGGATGAGGCATTTAGCACATTTCAAATCCCGAGGGATGCTTGGCTATCAAAGCCTGAAAGCTGGAAAAAAACACACATGCGAAAGTTCAGAAAGACATATAAAGAAACGGTTGTCCGCAGTACAGATGGACGGAACAGTGCCTGCCCTCCGAAACACAAGGGTAAAAAACCTGGTCAGCGAAAACGCAGGTGCAATGCCAAAACGACAACCCCTACACCCAAAGCTAAAAGATCCAAACAAGAATAGCAAGCTCTTGAAGATGATGGTGACAATTAATTATTGTACCGAGGAAGTTGGTTGTAAACTTTTTTTATGGAAATGGTGAAGAAAGTGGGGATGACTGTGGAGTAGTATATGATGATAATGATGATGATAATGCTGCTGCTGATGATGATCGATGGTGCTGCTGCTGCTGCTATTGAGTAGAATACAGTAGTCGCCGCTTATAAAACACGCGGTTAATAAAAACAGCCGTTTTTTAAAAACAGTTTGTCCGGTCCGGATTTACATTGTTACTGATGGACATGTTCAACACGCAAACGGTTAATAAAAACGCCGCTTATTAAAAACACTATTGTTCGGTCCCAGTGTGTTTTAATAAGCGGCGACTACTGTACTACATGATGTGTGTGCGGGTGTGTGTGCGCATATTTGTGAGTGATCGTCAGTTATGCGCTATAGAAATAAACATTAGAAATTATATATATATACATCATTCTTTTAATTTAATAAAAGTTGTTCACCCGCTAATGCTGTTTTGTGTATGAAATAAGGTGACATAAATACATTGGTTTCAACCCTCAAGTCTACATTTATTTTTTACAAATAATGTCTACTTCTTGGTAAAGAAAAGTCAAAATATTTTTAAAACATGTATATTATATATTATGCTGATGTAACTACGTTTAAGGTTTCAAACTCGGATCATGCTTGTACATGTATTTATCCTGTGACTGACTACATCATGTGTGTGCGTGTGCGTGTGTGTGTGTGTGTGTGCATGTTTGTGAGTCGTCAGTTATGCGCTATAGAAATAAACCTAGAAATACATCATTCTTTTAATTTAATAAAAGTTGTTCACCCGCTGATGCTGTTTTGTGTATGAAATAAGGTGACATAAATACATTGGCTTCAACCCTCAAGTCTACATTTTTTTAAATACAAATAATGTCTACTTCTTGGTAAAGAAAAGTCAAAATATTTTTAAAACATGTATATTATATATTATGCTGATGTAACTACGTTTAAGGTTTCAAACTCGGATCATGCTTGTACATGTATTTATCCTGTGACTGACTACATCATGTGTGTGCGGGTGTGTGTGTGTGCATGTTTGTGAGTCGTCTATAGAAATAAACCTAGAAATACATTAGTCTTTTAATTAATAAAAGTTGTTCACCCGCTAATGCTGTTTTGTGTATGTAATAAGGTGAAATAACCAGCAAACAAGCAAATCACTGATTAATCAAAATCCAATCCTACTGTGGTATAAGGGAAGATAATAATATTTCTCGTTCCTTCTCTCAATCAAATATACATTTTTCTTGAGGGATTTGGGTGGATTTGGGGAGATTTGGGTGGATTTGGGGAGATTTGGGTGGATTTGGGGAGATTTGGGGGGATTTGGGGGTTTAGAAGCACCGAAGCAAAAGTGAGTCTATGTACTCACCCGTTTCGTCCGTCCGGGCGTCCGTGCGTCCGAAAACTTTAACGTTGGATTTTTCTCACAGACTATTAAGTCTATCAATACCAAATGTGGCATGATGGTGTATGATGACAAGGCGTAAACAAACATACATAGTGACTTGACCTTGCTTCAAGGTCAAGGTCGCAGGGGCCATAAATGTTGTCTAAAAAACAGCCATTTTTCACATTTTCTCAATTTTCTCTGAGGTTTTTGAGATTGGATACCTCACCTATATATATAGGACACAGTAAGCTCTATCTTTTGATACCAGTTTGGCTAACCTTACTTCAAGGTCAAGGAGCTCTTCAAATTTGGATTGTATACATATTTTGAAGTGACCTTGACCCTGAACTATGGAAGATAACTGTTTTAAACTTAATAATTATGTGGGGCACATGTTATACTTTTATCATGAGCCACTATTGGTCACATATCGTCAAGGTCAAGGTCACTTTGACCCTTATGAAATGTGACCAAAATGGGGTAGTGAACCACTAAAAGTGACAATATCTCATGGTAGAAAGTGCCCATAAGCACCATTGTGCTTCCTATGTCTTGAATTAACAGCTTTGTGTTGCATGACCTTGGATGACCTTGACCTGGGTCAAGGTCACATGTATTTTGGTAGGAAAAATGTGTAAAGCAGTTGTTAGCGTAGGATGTCATTGGTAGGTTTAGTTGTTTGACCTTGACTTTGAAAGTCACCTGAAGGTCAAGGTCATGTAAAGGTCAAGGTCAAGCATGTGAGTCGTATGGGCTTTGCCCTTCTTGTTTAGTTCATAAATCCAATACTTTTATTCCACATTTCCTCTTAATGCTTAGCTTTGCGTCTAAAATCTCATTTACCCATTCATAGCCGTCTGTTTATCTGTCCATTTCACTGAACCATATGCCTATTCATTTTGTGATCCATTTACAAATCCATCATCCGTCCGTTTGTCCAGATTCAGTCTAATCATTTGTCTTCTACCAATTATCCATCTGTTCGTTATTTCTTCATCGATTCATTGAATCATTCCTTTACATATTTGCCCAAACTTCCATCTTCTCATAAATCCTGAGTCCTTTTTGCGCTTTTATGTCGACTATGTGCCCCTCTGCCTTTGATTGGGTTCTCTTTCCACACTTTCTTTTACAAACCAAGGCCCTGCAAGCTCATAGTGCATTGCCATAGGTGTCTCGCTCCTTCACCTACTCTACCAGCACCCCTGACTGCCTGCCATGCCTGGCCTCAGTCCATCCCTGCCTGCCTGTCCCCTCCCTGTATGTGTCCTGCCTGCATGTGTCCTGCGTGTATGTGTCCTGCCTGTATGTGTCCCCTCCCTGTATGTGTCCTGCCTGCATGTGTCCTGCATGAATGTGTCCTGCCTGTATGTGTCCTGCCTGTATGTGTCCCCTCCCTGTATGTGTCCCCTGCCTGTATGTGTCCTGCCTGTATGTGTCCTGCCTGTATGTGTCCTGCCTGTATGTGTCCTGCCTGTATGTGTCCCCTGCCTGTATGTGTCCTGCCTGTATGTGTCCCCTGCCTGTATGTGTCCTGCCTGTATGTGTCCCCTGCCTGTATGTGTCCCCTGCCTGTATGTGTCCCCTGCCTGTATGTGTCCCCTGCCTGTATGTGTCCTGCCTGAATATGTCCTGCCTGTATGTGTCCTGCCTGTATGTGTCCCCTGCCTGTATGTGTCCCCTGCCTGTATGTGTCCCCTGTCTGTATGTGTCCTGCCTGAATTTGCCCTGCCTGAATGTGTTCTCCCTGTATGTGTTCTGCCTGAATTTGCCCTGCCTGAATGTGTTCTGCCTGTATGTGTCCTGCCTGAATTTGCCCTGCCTGAATGTGTCCTGTCTGTATGTGTCCTGCCTGAATTTGCCCTGCCTGAATGTGTTCTGCCTGTATGTGTCCTGCCTGTATGTGTTCCCTGCCTGAATGTGTCCTGCCTGAACGTTTCCTGCCTGTATGTGTCCTCTGCCTGTATGTGTCCCCTGCCTGAATGTATCCTGCCTGTATGTGTCCTGCCTGTATGTGTCCCCTGCCTGAATGTATCCTGCCTGTATGTGTCCCCTGCCTGTATGTGTCCCCTGCCTGAATGTGTCCTGCCTATATGTGTCCCCTGCCTGAATGTGACCTGCCTAAATGTGACCTGCCTGAATGTTACCTGCCTGAATTTGCCCTGCCTGAATGTGTTCTGCCTGTATGTGTTCTGCCTGAATATGTCCTGCCTGAATGTGACCTGCCTGTGTGTATCGTCAAAGTCCTGCTTTCATCTGTCCTGTCCATGGTCAACCTGTATCTAGACCTTTTACAGCTTCCCTGCATCTGTGTCGTGCCCTGCACGTATTGTCTATCTTATATAATGATTTTGTCCTCAGGCTTCCCTGTACCTGTCAAATTCGCCTCTCTTCCTTTGTCCTGCTTGTGTCATTTCTGCTTTCTTCCTGCCAATGCCTTGTCTGCATTTGATCTGCCAGTTTATGTTGTGCCTGTGCGCTGTCCAGTTCTGTCGTGCATACTTTTCTCCTGTCTATCTGTGTGGCGTGTTCACGTCCTGCCTGCCCCTGTCCAATCTGCTAAGGTTCTACTGCTGTGCATGGCATGAGCCTCGTGCTTTGCCACGCACTCCATCGAGGTTATGTCTTTTCTACAGTTTAGCATCACTCCCCCTGACCTCCAACACATGTCCGAAGATGAGCGTCTCTTAGAACTCATCAAGGACATATCTTCAGAGCTGGATGTCAACATCCTCTGCCACAAAATCCTTCGAAACGTGAGCACTTTGACGGGAAGTGATCGCGGGAGCCTTTTCCTCGCTAGGAGCAGCAAGGAATCACGATGTCTTGTCTCCAAGCTGTTCGACGTTACAGCTACCTCAACGCTGGAGGACTGCGCCCACACAGAAGCGAACGAGATCCAAGTCCCATTCGGGAAAGGCATTGCTGGCATGGTGGCCCAAAGCAAGAAGCCGATCAACATCGCAGATGCGTACCAGGTCAGTTTCTGTGTATGTGCGTGTACATGTGTATGTGTGTGCGTGTGTGCGCGTGTGTGTACGTGTGTGTGTTTGAGTGTGTGTGTAAATATGTGTGTATGTATGTATGTGAATGTTGTGTGTGCGTGCGTGTGTAATAATAATAATAATAATAATAATAATA
>JAWQFJ010018640.1:0-20000 GCA_034096865.1 Theodoxus fluviatilis
CGGGGGCAGAGCACCCTGGTCTGTGTTCTCGTGTGTGTGGCCACCAGACAGCACAGCGCAAACATGCCCACGACCCACCCCAGCGGGCAGGCACCCGCGCGAGCCCACCGACCCCCACAGCCACACCCCACGTCAGAGAGCAACCCCGTCCGGGCGGCGCAGAGCCCCTACGCCACAGCCCACCCCAGCGGGGCATCAGCACCCCGGTGGCGCGAGCCCCACCTACCGCACAGAAACTATAACACAACCCGGGGCAGAGCACGTGTGGGGGGTGGGGCGCGAGCCCCTGTCACAGGTCACAGCCACCACCACGGTCAGAGCACCCCGGTGCGCGAGCCCCACCCACAGCCGACAGGCCCCACCCCACTGGGGCAGAGCACGCCGCCGGGCGCCGAGCCCCACCGACAGCCGACAGCCACACGCCCCACGGCCAGATGCCCCCGGGGCGCGATGCCCCACCGACAGCCACCGAGTACCACACCCCACGGGGCCAGAGTACACACCCGTGTCTGTCGACAAGCCCCACCTACACCACAGCCACACCCCACGGGCAGAGCACCCCGTGCGCGAGCCCCACCGACACCGTACAGCCACACCCCACGGGCGCAGGCACCCCGGGCGCGATCCCCACCGACACCGACAGCCACCCACGTTGTGCGTGGATGCCCCTGGGGGCGCGAGCCGTCACCGACAGTGCCAGCCAGGTCCACCCACGGGGGCTATGTCACCCCGGTGCGCGAGAGGCCACCTACAGCCACAGCCACACCCCACTGGCAGAGCACCCCGGCGCGAGCCCACCCACAGCCACAGCCACACCCCACGGGGCAGAGCACCCCGGGTCGCGAGGCCCCACCGACAGCCACAGCCACACCCCACGGGGCAGAGCCCCCGGGCGCGAGGGCCACCCACATCCCAGCCAGCCACTCCCACGGGGGCAGAGCACCCCGGTCGCGAGGGCCACCCACACCACAGCCACACCCCACGGGGCAGAGCACCCCGGGGCCGCGAGCCCCCACCTGCCCACAGCCACACCCCACGGGGCAGAGCACCCCGTGCGCGAGCCCCACCACACCCACCACCCCCCACGGGGGCAGAGCACCACCGTGGCTCGATGGCCACCACACCCACAGGCCACACCCCACGGGGCAGAGCACCCCTGGCGTCGAGGGCCCCCCACATCCACAGCCACACCCCACGGGCAGAGCACCACCGGGGCTACGAGCCCCACCACACCCACATCCACACCCCACTGGGCATAGCACCCCGGTCGCGGATGCCACCGACAGCCCAGCCACACCCCACGGGTCAGCAGCACCCCTCCGCGATGGCCCCACCACAGCCGCCACACCCCACTGGGCATAGCACCCCGGGCGCGAGCCCACCGATCCACACACACCCACACCCCACTGTCATATCAGCCTGCCGGGCGCTGAGCCCCACCTACACCCACAGCCACACCCCACGGGGGCATAGGCACCCCCGTGCGCTCAGTGGGCCCCCCACACCCACAGCCACACCCCACGGGGCATGAGCACCCCGGGGCTCGAGCCCCACCGACGCCACATCCAACACCCTACGGGGCAGAGCACCCGGGGGGCGCGGCCCCACCGACAGCCACATCCACCACCCCACGGGGCAGAGCCACCCCGTGCGCGAGCCCCACACTGACAGCCACAGCCACAACCGCACGGAGCGGGCAGAGCACCCCGGGGGCGCGAGCCCCACCGACGCAGCCACAGCCACACCGGCTCCCGGGCAGAGCACCCCCGTTCATCGATCCCCACCTACATCCACATCCACCGCCCCACTGTCATATCACCCCGTTCTCTATCCCCACCTACATCCACATCCACACCCCACTGTCATATCACCCCGTTCTCTATCCCACCTACATCCACATCCACACCCCACTGTCATATCACCCCGTTCTCTATCCCCACCTACATCCACATCCACACCCCACTGTCATATCACCCCGTTCTCTATTTCCACCCACATCCACATCCACACCCCACTGTCATATCACCCCGTTCTCTATCCCCACCTACATCCACATCCACACCCCACTGTCATATCACCCCGTTCTCTATCCCCACCTACATCCACATCCACACCCCACTGTCATATCACCCCGTTCTCTATCCCCACCTACATCCACATCCACACCCCACTGTCATATCACCCCGTTCTCTATCCCCACCTACATCCACATCCACACCCCACTGTCATATCACCCCGTTCTCTATCCCCACCTACATCCACATCCACACCCCACTGTCATATCACCCCGTTCTCTATCCCCACCTACATCCACATCCACACCCCACTGTCATATCACCCCGTTCTCTATCCCCACCTACATCCACATCCACACCCCACTGTCATATCACCCCGTTCTCTATCCCCACCTACATCCACATCCACACCCCACTGTCATATCACCCCGTTCTCTATCCCCACCTACATCCACATCCACACCCCACTGTCATATCACCCCGTTCTCTATCCCCACCTACATCCACATCCACACCCCACTGTCATATCACCCCGTTCTCTATTTCCACCCACATCCACATCCACACCCCACTGTCATATCACCCCGTTCTCTATCCCCACCTACACCCACATCCACACCCCACTGTCATATCACCCCGTTCTCTATTTCCACCCACATCCACATCCACACCCCACTGTCATACAACTCAATTCTCTATCCCCACCGACATTCACATCCTCGTCCCACTATCATACCACCCCTTTATCCCCACCCACATTCAAACCCCAATATCATACCACCCCTTTCTCTATCCCTACTTACATTTACATCCACGTCCCACCATATTACCACTCCTTTAACACCATCTACATTAACATCCTCATCCCACTATCATGCAACCAAACGTTCTATCCCCACCTACATCCACATCATCACCTTACCACTATAACCTCTTTCATTCTAAATCCGTTCATATTTCCACCCACCACCATACCTCTAACCTCTCCATCCTCATCCTCATTCATTTCCCAACCTTTTTCCAATAGCACCTTTTTGGATATTCCCACCCGCATTGATATCTCCACTCCAATACAATACCACGCCTATATCTCTCAGCACCTGCATCCATATGTCCCTCTCATTACTATACCACCCTTTTCTCTGCTCCACTCATACATGTCTCAGTTTCTGACAATAACACCCCTTTCACCATACCCACTTGCATCCTTATTTCAACTCTTACCCTGTCCCTTCTTTTATCCCTAATCCACTCCCATCCACACCCAACTCCCATTCCACTCCTCCCTTCACCCTTCCTCTCACTCTCCTCCTCCTTCAGCCTCTCCCCACCCCTCCCTCTTTCCTTCATCGTCACCACCCCATTTTTCCTTCCATTACCACCCTTCCCCTTTCCCTATCCCAACACCCACCCACACACCCATGCCTAGTATTTCGAGAGTCTACTTTCGCTCTCACTAGTCACCACAGGAAACATGCAAAACATGCATTTGACTGCTGTGAGGGTCTGCTGTCAGTGTTGAGTGTGGGCTGCACTCATGTCATTAACTGACAGCTACCACATGCGGCTGTGTGTGTGTGTGTGTGTGTGTGTGTGTGTGTGTGTGTGTGTGTGTGTGTGTGTGTGTGCGTGCGTGTGTGTGTGTGTGTGTATGCAAGCGCGTAAATGTCTGGATGTGACCTGAAGTATGTTGGGCAGAGCTGTCGTGGCCACGCCATGCCAGAGTGCATGGACTTGTTGACATGCTTGAGGCGTCTCTGGTTGGATCTCTGACCTCTTCTTCAGCAAGGACACCAACGTCCGCGGGTCCAGTCTCAGAAGAAAGCAGTCCTCCCGGCATTCCCTGCCCCTCGGTCAATTGGTTTTGGTCTCCACTGTTTGCAGAACGAGCTCCGGGTGTGACAGCCTATATTGTTTGGCCTTTCCACCAGTTCTCGTTGGATCTGCATCGTCGTCTTCGAATAATCGAACTGTTCGAGTTGGAAACCATGGTGCCGACGTTGTGAAGATGAATGCTTATGTATGCGTGCCTGTGCGTGTGCCCCGTAGGCACGCGTGTGCATGTAAGGAAGGCCGGAGAGTGTGTTTGTGTGGGTGACAAGGAGGCGTTGCAGCTCCCACTGACAACACGGTCACTGCCTGCCATCCTTGCCGTAGGCCCTGAGCTTGGGAGTTTTGGCACAGTTGTACTTTTTGTGCCGCTCTTGTGCGTGAGCGTGTGAGCGTGCGCGCGCGCGCTTAATGTATGTGCGTGCGTGTGTGTGTGCGTGCGTGTGTGTGTGCATGCGTGCGTGCGTTTGTGTGTGTGTGTGTGTGCGCGCGCGCTTTTGTGCGTGTGTGTACGTGCAAGCGTTTGTATGTGTGTGAGTATACGTGAATGCATGCGTGTTTGTATGTGTGTCTGCGTGTGTGGATATCCGTGTGTGTGTGTGTGTGTGTGTGTGTGTGTGTGTGTGTGTGTGTGTGTGCATGCGTTTGTATGTGTGTATACGTATATGCATGCGTGTTTGTGTGTGTCTGCGTGTGCGGATGTCTGAATGTGTGTGTGTGTGTGTGTGTGTGTGTGTGTGTGTGTGTGTGTGTGTGTGTACGTGTGTTTTGCGTCGATTCCTTGAGCATGTATGTTTTTTTGTAAATTCGTCGTGTGTGCATGTTTATGCCTACATGCATTTGCATAGTACCTTTAAAACTCTCTTCACCTTAAGACGGTTTTGTTTACATTAGGTGCACACACTTAGAACAAGGGAGATAACCGGTGACAAAAACCCCCCAAGGTATTTTAAAAAAAGGATAAAAAATACAAAGAGGCAATGATCACTCACCTTGTATTGATTTTCTCATCAGCAAAACATTCTTGTACAAAACATCAACCTCCATGAATGTATACAATCATGGACAACTACCACAAAAATTGGGGAAAACAGAAAAACTCTGAATTACTACTCTTTCGGTGAGGAGGTTGACAGAAAAATTAGGGCAAAATCATGGAAAGCATGCGGTATTCAGAGTTTCTGAATAAAATTTATTAGAGTATCACTGCAAAAGTTCTGCATAAAACTGGGCAAATCAATGTCCTTTTCACCAGTGAATTGAGCACAAGAAACAGCCACTCACAGTTTGACTGCCCTGGCCACATTATGCAAGCAGGGTTTTCTTCTGGCACTGCACACGAAATGTTCCTTCCAGGTAGTCTCTCCACTATGTGCTGTGTTGGGTGGATCAGATCAAAACAAGATTGATACATACTACTTTTACTCATCATCATAACATTTTCTATGGAAACAGCAACTTTAGCACATGGATGCCATCACTGACAACTACAAAAAGGGGGAAAACTGAATTACTCCTTCTGTCAGGTGGCTGACAGAAAAAATTGGGCAAAATCAGGGCAAGCATGCAAGTTACAGGAGCCTTTTCATTGAAAATGAAAGCATCACTGCAGAAGCTCTGCATGAAACTTAGCAAAGCACTCCCCTTTGCACAGGTGAACTTTGCAAAGGAGACAGCCAAACACAGTCTGAACTCCTCTGCCGCTCTCTGTGCGAACACCTCTCTTCTGGCACAGGACACAGTTGGCCTCTCTTCCAGGCAGCTTATCCTGTGTGTGCTGTGTGGGATCAGAGCTTGCTCTGCCCACCAGGGTGCCTCGGTTCTGCAGCTGCCTCCTGGTGCCGATACCCTTCTTGATGAGGCCATCGTAGACATCCAGCCGGAACTTCAGAGGGTCATGGAGTTGTCTTGGCTTCTTGGAAGGGGTGGTGGTCTTCTTGAAAATGATGAAGGCATTTATCATTGCAGCTTCAACTAAAAACCACAACAAGTACCTCCACCATTTTTTGCTGGGCCTTCCAACCTGGTAGTAGGCCCTGTGCTGATCGAAAAGCTCCACACACCCCATGGATCCATTGTAGGTCGGGACAGCCTGGGGGATTGGCTTTTCAGCGCGAGGACCTGAAAATATACAAAGACAAATAGATACATTATATTTCCATATAATACATGTTTATAATACATCATAAAAATTAAAATGTTTGTGTTCCACTATGAAATATGCACAGAATCACTACAAGATAGAAGCATATTTACCTCTGCCTGTCTGCCGAAGTGCACATGCCATCTCTGGCTGGACATTTGTTGACAGGATTGTCACGATGCGCTCGTCCTGCCATGCAGTAGCCACCATAGGTCCACTCTGCGTTAACTTCACTTCTCCAGCTTTCAGCCTGTCTGCCCTCCTTGTTTTTTTGAGAAGCTTTGAGACGCCAGGGACGTTCAACCGGTCATCTTGAGCCCAGTAGTTCTTCAGACGGGGTAGTGGGTGAATGCCCATCATTATGTTTGCTGCCAGGAAAAGTTTGATGTCAGAAGATGTGACAGGAGTCCACCGAGCGTCTTTTTCTTCGCAGCGTCCTGTTTCTGGTCAGCGTAGAGGTTAGTTTGAGCTGCTATGTCCTTCATCATCCACTCCGGTAGCATCACAGCAAAAACGTCATACGGATCAGCACCTACCGGGAGGTCGGGTTCGACGCCAACTGGCTCTACAAAATTATCGATGTCAAACTTCGATAACTGCAAGACCACACCCCGTAGTGTGCATGCTGCTGCCTCCTTCCTCCTCACCCTCCTCTGACTAGCTGCCTGTGAGTGTAACGGCATCCGAATCGAGGTCGAGATCGCTCTCCTGCCCCGCATTGCCGCTACCGACACTTTGCTGTGATGTGGACTGAATAGGTCAAATTCCTCCCCACTACTGTCAGTTTTGGTCAAACTATCAATCGCAAATGAATGCAGCTGCACTCAACTTGTGAAAAATCGTATTTCTCGATCTAACAAGCCGATTTCGACGATCTTTGCACCAAAACAAAGTGCAAACACCGCAGGAAACGATGCGCAAGAACGCAGCGAGATTACAGGGACTTCTGGGTAAATATGACTGCTTAATGAATATGCATGACCAGCGGTCGCTGGCGGGCGTTCCAAGCGTTTGCACTGTCAAAAATAGCGGGCGCTGGCGGGCGCTCCAAGGCGAAGAAATTGTGCATGTATTTTGTCCGTGCGTGCACGTGTGTGTGCTGATATTTTTGTGTGTGTCTAGCTGTGTGTCCGTGCATGCATGTATGTGCTAATGTGCATGTGTATGTAAAGGAACAACAATCGACGCCCGCCACAGGCAACTACGAAAAGACGACCTTGCTTAATTTACAGACAGTAGTTGTCCTTCCCTGTCACCACGCTGAAATTCAAGTTGAAATTATTTTGCTGATGCCTATGAGCTGGAACGTTTAGCTTTGCCAATATCCGACGGCAAAACAAAACAACAGAATCGTCAATCAAGTCACTTTGATTATCGGACACAACAGCTTGCTCATATTTGACGGAAGAGTCTCATTTTTCAGGCACAAACTTGCAAAGTGCAAATATGACTGAATGACTGCTCGATTGGACGCATCCGCCCAGCATTTTTCTTTGCTTTTACAGTGTGCCTGGGGAAGCCATTTCACGCAAACCTCTGCAAGCAGTGGTGTCAGAATGTCGGAGTAATTTTATTTACAACTCCGTTGCCTTGTTTTGCTGTCTCATTAGCCGCCTAATACAGGGACCGTAGTTTCAACCACTAGCAGAGCAGCGTCTGCTTGTGAATACTCCGCTGTTTTGAAGTGAATGAACCCGCGTTTTCCCGTCGAATCGCCGTGCCAGTGGCATCCAGCAGCTGCCTGGTTTTGCGTACAATTGAATCTCACACAACAACAAAGTTTCAGTCCAGGCATTTGATCAATGACTGTAATTCTAAAATCACGATTTTACTTCTGGATTTTGCAACATGTTGTTACCGTGGTAGTATTTCGTAACCCCTCCATTAGCGGGTATTCAGAGGAGCTTGTGCCTCTCCCGTCACACAAATTGGCCCTGTGTGCTCTGGGATAATTCAATTGGTCCGGGTACACTTCCGGTAACTCACTAGGTTATGTCGCCTTTGTGCGGTAAATGTGGAACGACGAATCAGAAACCGCGTCAAGTGGGGACAAACTGGATTTGCCAACAATGAAAAGCGTTGCCGTGTCTTTGCCTTCAGGAACGTCAGAAATGAGAGACTGAAGTGAGTAGTCGGAGACTGAGTTTATTAGTTGGAAATACTTGGAGTGCGCCTCGCGTCTTTAGAACAGACGTAGACCCAGGTTTTGCACAGACTGTCTGTCAAGGTCTAGTGTTATCACAGACTGTCTGTCAAGGTCAAATGTTCTCACAGACTTTCTGTCAAGGTTAAATGTTCTTACAGACTGGTAGTGCGTGTAAACAACGTGACGCGAATGTACATATCGAACGTTCTTACATCTGCAATATCGGAAGATAACAATGGGTTAGTGGTTCCTCTCATTCAACATTATCACTTCTTTTTTCATTGGACGAGAACATTTTCATGCACACACACACGCGCGCGCGCGCACGCACGCACGAACAGACACACTCACGCATGCACGCACACACACTCACAAACACACACGCACAAACACGCACGCATGCGCGCACAGACACACACGCCCGCATGCACGCACACAACACACGCACGCACTCACGCACGCACAGACACACACGGACGCATGCACGCACACACATACACAAACACGCATACAAACACACACATACACACATAAACACAGACAATGATACACATATAAAATGCACATACATTCCAGAACTCTCATTGAGTGAAAAACGCATGCAAGCATACAAGCAGATAGATCCTTGCATATTTAGTAAAAGCATGTGCAGGAAAAGATACACAAGCAAACACACACGTGCACGCAAGCTAACACGCAGGTGTACACACGCAAATTCAGGCGAGCGCACGTGTGATTGCAAACATACCTCGTACATGTAAGCACGTAGATAACGAGTGTACCGTTACTGAGATAGATAACGAGTGTACCGTTACTGAGATAGATAACAAGTGTACCGTTACTGAGATAGATAACGAGTGTACTGTTACTGAGATAGATAACGAGTGTACTGTTACTGAGATAGATACCGAGTGTACCGTTACTGAGATAGATAACGAGTGTACTGTTACTGAGATAGATACCGAGTGTACTGTTACTGAGATAGATAACGAGTGTATTGTTACTGAGATAGGCTTATTTCATATTGCTTAAATACGCCAACCGCAGGTCGAGAGTTTGAATGAATTCTGTTCTTAAAACGTGTTCTGTAACTTTGTGCACGGCATAAGCAATCCTTAAATTTAAAATATTGGCCATGAACACTTTCTTGTTGCTTTCTCTACGCCGTCGGAACCTCACCGTTCGAAAGATGTGCCCAGATATACCATTCGTACATAGTTTTGGCAAACTCATCCCATAAAAATGTATCAGACATATATTGCCTCGTTCTGTTGTTTTTCCTAATGTGTTGTTGGTATCTTCGTCGTCTTTTTAAATATCGCCACTTTCCACCTATTGCTGGGTGATCAAACTACACAGGTCAACGGGATACTCAATTTCTCACGCCATCTCCACTCCCTGCGGTGCATGCAACTAGGCTGCGACTGAATACGCCAAAGTGGGCTTTAATAGTTTTCCCATCTCAGCCCTCACAGGTTTCTGTTTTCCTCCTGGGCGGGGAGAAGCAATGATAATTGAAGCACATTGCTCCAAGGATGCAACTCTGCGATCCGCGCAGCTTTGAACGCCGTACCCTCAAGCCGCAACGGCAAGGGACTGGCAGGTCAAGCACGCTGACCACTCGGTCACAGAGCTCCAGAAGAAGAACAGGAAGAAGAGGACGAAGAAGTTTACATTTCCACTAGGTTGCACCAACCATTACCATGTTCCTAACAGAGCTAAATCCTGCTAGTGAAAGACAGAACAAGTTTACGGCCTCAGCTGGAGACGGAGACCCACATTATCCTGTTGAACGTCTGATTACGGGTGTCATCTTGCTGTGCTCATGCAAACTAGCAATACAATTTCGAGATCTTTTCAGGATTTAAAAGAAGTGACAATACGAGGCAACCTGGAAAAGCCTGATGACTTCATCTGAGTCTGTCGTTTGATCATGAGCGAGACGCTGAGGTGCTGTAGATGTGATTAATAAACAAAAATGCAGCGTATCTTGGTGTTTCCATTTTTCAAGAGTTATGCATGCAATGCGCTAGTTGCTTTTCCATGCAGAATATTCCCTCCATTTGCAATTTTCTTCATCTTTCCCACAAAAGCAGGTCATTGCCGTCGTCCAGATTTCCGTTATGTCCCCGATGCTGCAAGTACTTCTTAAGCCAGGGCAAGCATTTTATTTTCATCTCTCTCTCTCTCTTTCTCTCTCTGTCTCTCTCTCTCTTTCTCTCTCTCTGTCTCTCTCTCTGTCTCTCTCTCTCTCTCTCTCTGTCTCTCTCTCTCTCTGTCTGTCTGTCTGTCTGTCTGTCTGTCTCTCTCTCTCTCTCTCTCTCTCTGTCTGTCTGTCTGTCTGTCTGTCTCTCTCTCTCTCTCTCTCTCTCTCTCTCTCTGTCTCTCTCTCTCTCTCTCTCTCTCTCTCTCTGTCTGTCTGTCTGTCTGTCTGTCTGTCTCTCTCTCTCTCTCTCTCTCTCTCTCTCTCTCTCTCTCTTCTCAACGTATGGAAATGCCTGAATGCCGGGACGTTGTCCCCAGCTTGGTGCTCTATGGAGCTTGAAGTCTGTTACAGCGTATTGAGCGTTTTTAGTTGCATGGACTATCGAGTTGTGCATGTCTAGGCTTTACTGACGTCATCGTTTCCAGTCACCGATTACGGAACAAAGGATGCCTGGGATGAGGTTCCTCATGAAAAGATTGCTCTTTCACAACGACGCTCCGTCTTTTTTAATGCCCGTTCGAGAACAGACGGTGGAAGATTATGGATTACAGAGGCCCAATCAGAAGAGTTAAGGTGCAGATGTGATTGTAATTACGAATTATTCCTGCACTTTAATCAAGGTTGGAAGAGGACTTCCGATTTTCTAAGGCTGATGGTCGGTCCAAACTGTCTAAAACTTCCGAGAACCTGTTTAGTATGATCTGCAGGCCACTGAGTTTGTGGGCCATCCATGCTGAGCCATCCACAAAAGGTGGATGTAAATAATGGAGCCATTGAAGGAGTACCAGATGTACACTCCTCCTCGAAGATCCTGCACCGCTTACCTCAGCACACGGGAGAAGAAAAAGCTGAAAAGAACCAGTGCCAAGACGCAGCCGTGTTTCACGCAACTAGAGATCTCCAAAGATTCAGACTGGTCACTTCTTGACAGGACCTGCCCAGTTATAACCATCGAGGACGAGGTCCCAACTCAGATGATCGGGTCATGTCATCAGAACAGACAACGACTGTATCCACAAACAGTTGTGCTTTTGGCTAACTGACGCAAGAAAGGCGTAAACTAAGTTGACCACGAAAGCGCTTTAAGGACGACCTGAAGGAGAAACTGAAGTGGTGTGGCATCAAGTCACCCGAGTTCCAAATACAGCGCCGGATCGCACCCGGTGGCGAGATGTCTCCTGCGCAGCGTCCGACTTGCTGGAGGCGGACCGTCGGCAGCAACATGCGTTAGTCCGAGAGCATCGTCCCAGAGCTGTGACAGTCCCTGTGACGGCAACGGCGTTCCAGTGCCCCTCCTGCTTTCGACTCTTCCGTTCCGAGTTGGGTCTGCAGAGCCATTAACGAGCTCACAGGAATAAGCGCGGATTCTCTCATCCTTGAAGCAAGGAATAACGGCCAATAAGGGTACTGATTAGGGTCTTGTTTCATTTTGCGTCTCTTTCCAAAGGTTAAGCTCAGACTGCTTCACGCTTTATCTTCTGATGATATTGGATCACTCATTCACTGCACTGGCACCTGACAGCAAACACAATGGCAGTCGGACGCGACGCTCGCAGTCAGGTAGAGCACTATATCCACTCCTTGGAGAGTGTTTCAACCCGATGCAGGTTCATGGCAGCATACAGGGGTTGATCGCAGCAAAATGTGCCGTCGCCGCCTTCACAGGTACACGGTTTTTCTGCTGGGTGAGAAGAGGTAATACCCGTGATTGAGACCCAAGACTACAATGCAAGCAATCAAGGGTTAAACTCCAGCGCCGCTCAGTGCTAAGCGAGCGTTGGTCTGAAGCGACCAGAAATGAAAGTCCCCAAAGCAGACTTCGAATACTGACATGACTGAATCACATCAACTGTTGTTTATGATTACACAGAGTAGAAGAGGCCGATCAAGGTTGATGCTTGTTTCAAACATTCACCTTCTCTTCCCGTTCAGAGAAAGGCCAGGCAAAGAGATGTCTGTTGTCATAATGGAGAACACTATGGATCGTAAACAATCAATGTATGAAGTCAGGCGTCTAACCACAACTGATGGGGCAGCGACATTAGTCTGCAAAGTCGCGTAAGTAATAATTCCATCTGACGATTACGATAATACAGCAGCATGAAGGGACAGGAAATTCCCTTTCATGTTTATGTACGATCCGGCAGGCCGAGAGTCCTGTCACAGCGCTTGACAACCGTCCACCTTCATACGGACGAGGACAGGCAAACAGCAAAACGCTCGCCTCGATGGAGACGAAAAGTAGGGTTTTCGGGAGACTGGCGGTGCGGAAAGACCACTCGAGCGAGGCAGCTAGCGACTGGACGGGACACGCGGCTATCCAAACGGCATGCCGGAAAAGCACTCCTGCGCATGTCAGCGGCACGATGGGGCTTCCGCTTCCGGCCTCAGAGGACGCTGCGGGAGGGTTTTTAATGGCGGGCGTTTTGGGCTATCTGGTTGCTGCCCGACCTTCTTGTGCGCAGACGTCTAGACGAGACTGCATTGATCGGGGCGTTTGCCACCGACCCCCTGTTCCACCGTGGACCCCAGGCAATTATCGAGTCGCTCGTGTTTCTGATCAAAGAGCCCTGATCCGAGGGGTTTCTTGGGAGCGTTAGTGGTCGTGTGGACTGCGCGTCTCCTGCAAGTGTGTGCTAGTGCCACTGCGAGGTTCCCCACCCTCCTTTGGCCTCCTCAAAATAGCTCAAGCCCTCGTCTGGGCTGGCCCGTATTCTCGTGACATCCGTGTCGGTAGCCACACGTGCGGATGACCCTCGGGTCAGGTACCGCTTTGAATTGCTGGGGCTGTCGTAACCAACGGAGAAGGGAAATCTTTGGGATCTGGCCTCGAACGCAGTTTCGTGCCAGCCGCGTCAGGAAGTTGAATCACATGAAGATTGAGATCCATCATGAAGACAGTAAGAGTCATGTACCGTGCTACTTATGATATGACTGATGGGGGTCACTTTGCTGTGATGTTTGCAGGAATTGCAAGATGGGTTGGCCTTATCAATTCAATGCGCTCACGAGGAAGCCAGTTCAGTCTTCTCCTTTCCAGCCGCATACCGTTTTGAGCATACGCGAAGGATGAACAGTGCTTGGAGAGACCAAGAATAGGTGTACATTGCACTTTGCCAAAAATTGTCTATTCAGTCATGTGTGTTGTTGTCGAGTAGCTCACTAGGAACGATGTATCAATGGATGGGTGGATGGAGTGGTACGGCCCATCAGCTTTTGTAGGTTATTTAAAGTCAATATTCACACACTCACAAAAGGAACTGGTTAGAATAAGTGCAAGTTAAGTCACGATTCCCCTAGTTATTTGCCTCTTACGGAACGTGTCTAACCACGTATGAAACCAAACAATCTGGTACATGTGAGTGTTTCTGATAGTCGTTTTTGCTCAAACATTGTATTTGAAGCAACATCTTTAGTGACATATCTTGTCACAAAAATCCCATGTGGGTGGCAGGTAAGAATACATCCACAGCGTCTCCCTACACGATTCGTATAAGGCAAATAATCTTAAACTTTGAATCTCTGCTTGCTATAACTCTAATCAACTCTATTGATTTTAGTGATGAATAGCCTTACAGAGCCTATAATGATCGATAGGCTATAAAACATCGATCAGTCAATCAGTTAATCGATCAATCAGTCGGTCAGCACACGCTTCAGAACAATATTGGCATTGACATTTGAGAATTCTCGGATTTCTAAAACATCAGAATGCATCCCTTAGGATCGTCATTGCCACGTTTGGCTTTTTAATAATGACTAATCAACAACCAGTCTATCAAAATAAATATCGACGGAATTTATTTACAAAACTCATGCTTTTCATCAACGTAAGATTTGAACAATTTTTGCCCACTGAAATAACAGCGGCACTAAAAGTTTGAAAATTGTTGAAACTTTTTCTCTCTTTTGTGTGTGGTTACGTTTACATCTACGATTAAGTACTTATAGCATTAACCAGAAGCGTTCATATACAAAATTAGATTTGAAAAAGAAAGATGACCTTTGGAGCTTTACATTTGATTTTTAAAGCACGACCTACCTTTATGAAGACGAGAAAAAAACATATCCTTTTTACCATGTTTATATTTCTGACAAGGAATGGCATTCAATTTGCAAGCCTCTAGGGCTGGCAAAAACCTCTGTGAGGACACACACATTGTGTACAGGAGGCTGGCAGCGGGAAAAGCTTCCTGAAGGACTTTGTTATGGACCCGCTGAGATGGAACCAAGCCATGGAAATACGGAGCTCAGACGGCAGGATAAACGCTGAGCCAGACAAAAACGGTCTCCAACCTCAATCTTTTTCCCATGTCTACCTCCCTTGTATGTCTCCTCCTCTCCACTCTCCCAAAGCCCGCCCTTATTTTCGCCAGCCACCACATCTTGTTTCACATGGCCCTCTATCCTTCTCCTTCTGAAGCCCGTTAGAGCATCACCCTAGCAGGTATTTTCGTCACCGCCACTGTCACCACTACCACTGTCACCACTACCACTGTCACCACTACCACTGTCACTACTACCACTGTCACCACTACCACTGTCACCACTACCACTGTCACCACTACCACTGTCACCACTACCACTGTCACCACTACCACTGTCACCACTACCACTGTCACCACTACCACTGTCACCACTACTACTGTCACCACTACCACTGTCACCACTACCACTGTCACCACTACCACTGTCACCACTACCACTGTCACCACTACCACTGTCACCACTACCACTGTCACCACTACCACTGTCACCACTACCACTGTCACCACTACCACTGTCACCACTACCACTGTCACCACTACCACTGTCACCACTACCACTGTCACCACTACCACTGTCACCACTACCACTGTCACCACTACCACTGTCACCACTACCACTGTCACCACTACCACTGTCACCACTACCACTGTCACCACTACCACTGTCACCACTACCACTGTCACCACTACCACTGTCACCACTACCACTGTCACCACTACCACTGTCACCACTACCACTGTCACCACTACCACTGTCACCACTACCACTGTCACCACTACCACTGTCACCACTACCACTGTCACCACTACCACTGTCACCACTACCACTGTCACCACTACCACTGTCAACCACTACCACTGTCACCACTACCACTGTCACCACTACCACTGTCACCACTACCACTGTCACCACTACCACTGTCACCACTACCACTGTCACCACTACCACTGTCACCACTACCACTGTCACCACTACCACTGTCACCACTACCACTGTCACCACTACCACTGTCACAATACCACTGTCACCAATACCGCTGTCACAATACCACTGTCACAATACCACTGTCATCAATAACGCTGTCACAATACCACTGTCACCACTACCACTGTCACAATGCCGCGGTCACAATACCACTGTCACGATACCACTGTCACCACTACCGCTGTCACAATCCCACTGTCACGATACCACTGTCACCAATACCGCTGTCACAATACCACTGTCACCAATACCACTGTCACCACTACAACTGCCACCACTACCACTGTCACTAATACAACTGTCACTAATATCACTGTCACCACTACCACTGTCACAATACCACTGTCACCACTACCACTGTCACCACTACCACTGTCACCACTACCACTGTCACCACTACTACTGTCACCACTACCACTGTCACCACTACCACTGTCACCAATACAACTGTCACCAATACCACTGTCAGAATACCACTGTCACCAATACCACTGTCATAATACCACTGTTACCAATACCGCTGTCACAATACCACTGTCACCAATACCGCTGTCATTTTTGCTGCTGATACCACCACCAGTGTACCGCCTCCAGCGTAAGCACCAATATCTCCACTATCCTTTCCATCACCACAACCATTCCCATTGCTTCTACCACCACTACCGTAGCTATAACTAAGTATTAATACCATCACCGTCACTACCACCATCGCCACCTCATTTACCATCTGTGGCTTAGTGGTTAGCGTGCTTGATTGGTAGTACCACCTCCACCATTACCACTAGCACCGCCGCTTCCTTTTCCATTGCCTCCACCATTTCTATCGCCACTACTGTCACTATTATTGCTACCACTTCTGCTCACATTATCATCACCATCACCGCCACGTCCATTGCCATCACCACCTTTACTGTTCCCTAGTGGTCAGCGCGCTTGAACTATAATGCCACCTTCACCATCAACACAATTACCACCAGTACCATTTCCATCAGCTCCGCCAATCCCATCGCTACTACAAGCATTACCATTGCTACCACTACTGTTAACACATCACCACCACTACCAACATCCCCATCACATCCATCATCACTGCCACCTGCAACATTGCTATGACCATTGCCACCATCGCCATGATCACCACGTTTATCAAGTGAGCCACCATCATTGCCATCACGAGCATCATCAACACAAACCTCTACCATAACCATCACCACTACCCTCAGCCCTATTGTCATTACCATCAACACCGTAGTCATCACCACCACCATCACCAGCAACAGCACTACTACCACAACTATCATCACAACCGCCACAACACACACCATCACCACCTGCACTAACACATCTCCATAAACCGTCAACACCACTATACCATCTTCTTTTTACACCTTTAATTTTGTTTTTCCCAGACAATCATTTTCCTCAACTGAATCCTCTCTCTCCACCCACAGCAGTGCCCCAACCCTGCCCCAATGTCAGAACCAACAACTGAGATTGGGATCCCAGCTACCGATCCTTGGGTTCTCTTAATCCGAAATGATAGACCGGATTTGCTTTGGTTGATTTTGATGCACACAAGCAATCACTCAAACACATTAATCCACTTCTGACAAGATATAACACAATTTAAGAGTAACTAAACAAGAGATTTATTATATTGAGACAACCACAACAGGACATCACTACACTCTCATCACTCTAAAAACAAAATATTTCTAACACACTTCTTGACTCTTAACAGAATAAAGGAAGACAATTTGATCTCCTGAAGTAGAGTACAAAAATTATAAGTTCAGAATCCAAACCCCCTCCATAAATACACTGTCCTCCCTGAAGAGTCCCTGAATCCCCCAAGATCCAGCTGGCCGCCGAGGATCTCCACTAGGACCCCCGACGAACGGGCGGGTCCCAACCAACCACACGTGGCCACCTCCCCCGAGGTCCAGAATGGTGTTTCCGCCGAGGAAACCTTCCGCTCAGCCCCGGCCCAAGGTCAAGGTCCGTGGTCCGGATCGTCCATCAACGCCGCGGCAACATCAAGGCAGGTGCAGTCCAACGCAAGTTGGGACAGCAAGGCAGGTGCTAAAAAATAGTATACCGGATCCCCATAATACAAGTCCCAATTCGTATAATGATAAAAGTTTCCATATAGAAACCGTTACCAAGGTCTATTAACCCTGATAATGAACTTACCCTGTAAAACTGAATGAAATTTTTACAAAGACAAAACAAGTCTAGCTTCATAAAAAATGTACACGTTTTTAGTTGTGCAACGGGGTCAAGTGATGACGTCCTCAAAAAAGAAAGCCTTCAAGTTGACGTCACTCTCTTTTTAAAATTCGCTAAAATTCCTATTATTCAACTCTTACAAATAACTACCCTAAATAATGAAAAGCTCAACAACAAGAATTGACAAGCAATAAACTGAAATTATCCATTCATACACGTGGCTATCTAAAAAGGAGATGATGAACACACCAATCCAACGCAAAGTTGGTCCAGCTGTGTGTATCCAGCCAAACTTCTCACTTCCTAATTCCATTCATTAACGAAATGAAATACACCAAGATTCCAATCTTGGAACACATTAGTGCTCGCATGAGGAAGGAAATCATTCCTTCACAAATGCCTCAGGTAGAAAAGATAATTTCTGGAGACTTCCTCTCTCTGCAACGGTCAGAGAAAAAGTGTTCTACAGGGAGAAGGAGAATTCTGGGTGATGACAAGTTCCTGCTTTATCATCACATTCTTTGAAAACTCTTAGAAAAGCCTAAAAGACAATTTTGAGTTATTTGACAACAAGTACCGGTGGCCCAGTGGTAACGCAACAGGTCCATTACATCAACCCAGAGGATCTTTCTTTTTTTCCTATATAAATTTATATCTAGTTATTCATACTGTCAACCTGAGGCTTGACACCCAGCCCTGCCACAACCCACTCTGTTAACCCGAGTCAGTAGTATTGACTCTGACACATTTCGCAATGAATGCGTAATAGTCTTGACCCTTCGCATTACAGTCTTGCGCCAAAAATAGTTCGTTCTGATACTATTTTTCTCTCCACTTTTTACAGAAATCATTCAGATGTCAAAACTTGTTTCCATTTCAACACAAACATTTTATTGTATCGAATAAACGCTTGTTTGTTGTCTCAACTAGAGTAAGTTAAGAGTTTTGTGCGAAATAGAACTACTTTAACGGCGTATGTCAGGGAGCACATCGGTTATCCCACAAGCCTCTCGTGTGACCTCCGTTTGCATAAATTGGCCGAAACCCTTCCATCACGTGAGGTCAACAGTGCTAGAGATACTATTGCCGGTAGGCGAAATCTCTAGTTTACTAGAATGGCCACAACCCTGCCACAAACCTGCTCTAACCCTGCCCCAACTATGCTACAACCCTGCTCAAAACCTGCCACAACCCTGCCACAACCCTGCCACAACCCTGCTCCAACCCTGCCACAACCCTGCTCCAACCCTGCCACAACCCTGCCACAACCCTGCCCCAGCCCTTCCCCAACCCTGCCACAACCCTGCCACCAACCAGCTCCAACCCTGCCACAACCCTGCCACAACCCTGCTCCAACCCTGCCACAACCCGACTCCAACCCTGCCACAACCCTGCCACAACCACGCTCCAACTCTGCCACAACCCTGCCACAACCCTGCCCCAACCCTACTCCAACCCTGCCACAACCCTGCCACAACCCTGCCACAACCCTGCTACAACCCTGCTCCAACCCTGTCACAACCCTGCCCCAACCCTACTCCAACCCTGCAACAACCCTGCCATAACCCTGCCACAACCCTGCACCAACCCTGCCACAACCCTGCCACAATCCTGCAACAACCCTGCCACAACCCTGCATCAACCCTGCTCCAACCATGCCATAACCATGCAACAACCCTGCACCAACCCTGCCACAATCCTGCCACAACCCTGCCATAACCCTGCATCAACCCTGCTCCAACCATGCCACAACCATACCACAACCCTGCCACAACCCTGCCACAACCCTGCCACAACCCTGCTCCAATCCTGCTCCAACCCTACTCTAACGCTGCCCCAACCCTGCCACAACCCTGCTCCAACCCTGCTCCAACCCTGTCACAACCCTGCCACAACCCTGCCACAACCCTGCCACAACCCTGCCACAACCCTGCCACAACCCTGCTCCAACCCTGTCACAACCCTGCCACAACCCTGCCACAACCCTGCCTCAACCATGCCACAACCATGCCACAACCCTGCCACAACCATGCCCCAACCATGCTTCAACCCTGTCACAACCCTGCCACAACCCTGCCACAATCCTGCCCCAAACATGCCACAACCCTGCTCCAACACTGCTCCAACCCTGCTACAACCCTGCTTCAATCCTGCTCCAACCATACTCCAACGCTGTCC
>JAWQFJ010018640.1:25000-27500 GCA_034096865.1 Theodoxus fluviatilis
GAACTGATGGAGTTATCAGTGATTGCCACAGAAATTGAAAGCAGTAGATTTTAGACAACTCTCCCAATCTACCTTCTTTTCCATTCTTGTTGTTGTTGTTGGCATCCGTCAGTCTCGTGAGACTATGGGGGGGTGTGCGCCAGGTTTGGTCAGTCCGGGGTTGAGAGGCAGCGTACTCTGTGGCTGTAGAGCCCGATCCTTGAGCCGCATGCTCTGTTGCACTTGTCGCAAGTGAATTCTTGGCGTGGCTCTGTGGATGCCGACGCTATCCTCTGTCGTCTGCGTTCTCTCCTCTCCTCCCACTGCTCCCGTCTCCTCCTCTCGCTGGCCTGGATGCCAGTCTTGACGGCGTGTCTCCAGCTGTTGCGGTCAGCGGCCACCGTTTCCCAGTCTGCTGGGTTGATGCCTCCCGCCGTCATATCACGTTTACAAACGTCCTTGTAGCGGAGGAGAGGTCTTCCTGCAGGTCTGGATCCCGTGGCGAGCTCGCAGTACAGCACATCTTTGGGTATTCGGCCGTCATCCATCCTGCTGACGTGACCCAGCCATCTAAGTCGTCTCTGGCTGAGCATGGCGAACATGCTGGGAATACCTGCTTGCGCCAGTACGTCCTTGTTGGGGATGCGGTCATGCCAGCTGATGCCCAGGATCCTTCTGAGGCAACGCATGTGAAAGGTGTTGAGCCGGCGTTCTTCTTCTTTGTTTTTTGCCTGGTGCAGGGGTTTTACAGTCTGCTTGTCGGTTTTGCCTAAGCTCCAAGCACCCAATGAAGCAGGCAGACTGTGGCGGGTCAGCACCTATCTGGCCGGGGGCTGCCCGGATTGAGGCGGGCGGTAGCTGACCAGTGGAACTGCGATGGTTCCTCCCACCGTCGGAGACAACCCGTAGCGTCCGAGCACACGCCAATCACTCTGGACTTAGAACTCGTAACTGCTGTCTCCCGTGTTGTTTCTGTCACTGTAAAACAGCGGCACTGAAGTGACCTCTCCAGGGCGCGAGCCTGGGCAGCGTGTATGGAGATCCTGGGTTTTCCATTCACGTCAATCGAAAACGCCTACTTCACAAGGTCGTCTCCCTCACTCAGTCTACCATTTTCTTTGCCTGCAGTTTACGACCGGTCCGTAATTATTCCATAGTTCTTCCCATTGCTGTGCAGTCATTTACGATTAATCACTCAATCAGTGTTAATGGAATGTTCATAAAAATAAAAGGGCTAAGCTCCCTTTGATGTTGACGATGAATGTTTGAAAATTGGCTGGATGTTTCCACGTCAGCAGTCTAGAAGAAGAGGGCATCATCCTCGGTTGAAGAAGGGATACAATCTTTTTTCTGTAGAAAAACCCAATGGGGATGCTAAGATTTGGTTTATATAATAGACAGCATATTGCTGCGAATAGTTTCCGAGTGCCACGAATGTAAACATCATTACTGGTTTGTGTCCATATCATTAAACCGCATTGTAGATAACGATATTGCTAATGCAGCGCCAGCTGAAAGCTCCTTTTTTCTCAAATGATCTTACGCCTCACTGCAAGCATTGCAACTTGTCCTTCGCTACATGATTGCTACAGACTGCTAGAGGACTGCTAGAGGACTGCTACATGATTGTTACAGGACTCATACAGGACTGCTACAGGACTGCTACATGATTGCTACAGACTGCTAGAGGACTGCTACAGGACTGCTACAGGACTGCTACAGGACTCATACAGGATTGCTACAGTATTGCTACAGGACTGCTACAGGACTGCTACAGGATTGCTACAGTACTGCTACAGGACTGCTACAGGACTGCTACAGGACTGCTACAGGACTCATACAGGATTGCTACAGTATTGCTACAGGACTGCTACAGGATTGCTACAGTATTGCTACAGGACTGCTACAGGATTGCTACAGGATTGCTACAGGACTGCTACAGGACTGCTACAGGACTGCTACAGGATTGCTACAGGATTGCTACAGGACTGCTACAGGATTGCTACAGATTGCTACAGGACTGCTACAGGACTGCTACAGGACTGCTACAGGACTGCTACAGGACTGCTTGCTACAGGACTGCTACAGGACTGCTACAGGATTGCTACAGGACTGCTACAGGACTGCTACAGGACTGCTACAGGATTGCTACAGGACTGCTACAGGACTGCTACAGGACTGCTACAGGACTGCTACGGGACTGCTACAGGACTGCTACAGAACTGCTACAGGGTTGCTACAGGATTGCTACAGGATTGCTACAGGACTGCTACATGATTGCTACAGTATTGCTTCAGGATTGCTACGGGACTGCTACAGGACAGCTACAGGACTGCTACAGGACTGCTACAGGACTGCTACAGGACTGCTACAGGACTCATACAGGATTGCTACAGGACTCATACAGGACTGCTACAGTATTGCTACAGGACTCATACAGGACTGCTACAGGATTGCTACAGTATTGCTACAGGATTGCTACAGGACTGCTACATGATTGCTACATGATTGCTACAGGACT
>JAWQFJ010018646.1:0-20000 GCA_034096865.1 Theodoxus fluviatilis
TTGGCCCACTTCCGGTTACCATGGCAACACCATTTTTTTAACCCACGTTGACTGACCCGGTCCCGCACCTAACCCCATCCAAGTTTCTAGTGGATCGGAATACAACTGTGGAAAAGTTTGAGTGTCACACAGACAGACACGCACACACAGCAGCCAGACAGACAGACAGGACAGACAGACAGACAGACAGGACAGACAGACAGACAGACAGACAGGACAGACAGACAGGACAGACAGACAGGCAGACAGACAGACAGACAGACAGACAGACAGCGAAAATATATATACAGATATATCATATAGACCATAGTGTTGGCAGCAGAAATGAGCGACTTTTTTGGAAATTATCTCCCTTGCCGCCGCTTGGCGGCGCGTCGGCTCCAAGGAGCTTGGTTGGTACACAGGACAAGTTCTTTCGCTTAGATTAGACCTGAGTGTTCGAGGTTTTTGACTCACATGCGAAGCAAAAGTGAGTCTATGTACTGAGCCGTGTCGTCCGTCCGTCCGGGCGTCCGTCCGGGCGTCCGTCCGTAAAAAACTTAAACGTTGGATTTTTCTCGGAGACTATTAAGTCTATCAACACCAAATGTGGCATGATGGTGTATGATGACAAGGCCTCAAAAAACATACATAGTGACTTGACCTTGCTTCAAGGTCAAGGTCACAGGAGCCATAAATGTGGTCTCAAAAACAGTCATTTTTCACATTTTCCCAATTTTCTCCCACGTTATTGAGAATGGCGACCTTAGCTACAAGTGGTATATAGGTCAAAGCAAGCCCTATCTTTTGATACCAGTTTGGTTGACCTTGCTTCAAGGTCAAGGTCACAGGAGCTCTTCAAAGTTGGATTGTATACATATTTTGAAGTGACCTTGACCCTGAACTATGGAAGATAACTGTTTCAAACTTAATAATTATGTGGGGCACATGTTATACTTTCATCATGAGACACATTTGGTCACATATCATCAAGGTCAAGGTCACTTTGACCCTTATGAAATGTGACCAAAATGGGGTAGTGAACCACTAAAAGTGACTATATCTCATGGTAGAAAGTGCCAATAAGCACCATTGTGCTTCCTATGTCTTGAATTAACAGCTTTGTGTTGCATGACCTTGGATGACCTTGACCTTGGGTCAAGGTCACATTTATTTTGGTAGGAAAAATGTGTAAAGCATTTCTTTGTGTATGATGTCATTGGTAGGTTTAGTTGTTTGACCTTGACCTTGAAGGTCACCTGAAGGTCAAGGTCATATAAAGGTCAAGGTCAAGCATGTGAGTCGTATGGGCTTTGCCCTTCTTGTTTAATTGTTTTCTTGCTGTCGCTTTCAAATCTGTTCACAGTACTAGGCTGGCTGGTTTACTTAGATGTGATTTTTTTTAATGCGTGCTAGCTGATATTAGGTTTAGAGCTTGAATTTTCAATGATATTACGCTTACAACTCCAGTGTTCGAACCAATGAAAACCACGGAAAGAGATGGCCGTTTCGTTCCTTGCATCTCATTGGCCAGCTTGTCATGAGGTCAGCCTGATCACGCGCTGACCTCATGACAGTTGTAAGCGGAAAAAGCGAGTTGTAAGCGTAATATCATTGAAAATTCAAGCTTTAAACCTAATATCAGTTAGCACGCATTAAAAAAATCACATCTACGCTTACAACTCGCTTTTTCCGCTTACAACTGTCATGAGGTCAGCGCGTGATCACGGGCTGACCTCATGACAAGCTGGCCAATGAGATGCAAGGAACGAAACGGCCATCTCTTTCCGTGGTTTTCATTGGTTCGAACACTGGAGTTGTAAGCGTAATATCATTGAAAATTCAAGCTCTAAACCTAATATCAGCTAGCACGCATTAAAAAAAATCACATCTAAGTAAACCAGCCAGCCTAGTACTGTGAACAGATTTGAAAGCGACAGCAAGAAAACAATTAAAAAACCTCGAACACTCAGGTCTAATCTAAGCGAAAGAACTTGTCCTGTGTACCAACCAAGCCCCTTGGAGCCGACGCGCCGCCAAGCGGCGGCAAGGGAGATAATTTCCAAAAAAGTCGCTCATTGGAGCAAGAGGCTTCGTGAGGTGCTCTGCATACAATGTCTGCAGGCAGCTCGACCTCCCCAAGAGACAGAGTACAAAGTTCTTGAGGACCATGGCTGAGGCAGCAGAGAGGGCATCCTGCTGGATTTGGCTGAAAAGAAACGTGGGAGAATGCGATGCATCATAGGGCAACCAGGGGACAGTTCACGGAGTATACAGGTCTACATTCAGGTGGAGAGGCTTCCTTCTTTCCACATTCTCAGCCTGCGCTAAGGCGAGGCAGACCATCGCACAGTGTGCCTGACGACTGACGGGCACCTGGGACTATGACCCAGGTGTGCCCCCCACCCCACCCCCGAGAGTGTCAGGAAGACAGGACCGAAACACTTGAAGACGTGGGGTTCTTCCTCTGAAGACCGTCAGCCGTCTCGCTTCTCATGAAATTTATTTTCTTGCTGTCCCGGCTTGGCCGCTCCTACGACTTTTTTGTTTCACGAACGCTTGCGTCACAGTGCTTTCGTCACTGCCCATGAATGGCCATGCGTAAGTACGCGCACGTGCGCTTATTGCGTGCGTGCAAGTAACACTACATGACGGCTCGTGCGTGCAGGTGACGTTCTGGAGCCATTGTCTTCCTGTAAGGACCGCTTTGCGTGTGCCCGTCTCTGAACCCGATATCCCCATTGAAGTCTTGAGTCGTATTGTGTGTACATCATCACAGAGTAGATCGGCGGAGAAGCAGGCTCGTGAGACAGCGGTACTGGACCCACCACAACAAAAGCTGTATGCATTCGCAGGATCTTTACAGCTCTTCGAGTCGACAAGTGATTCGGGTACATTTGGACAATTCTAACACACAGAAGTCAATATATCAGACGTAGATTTTCAAAATACATTTAGTATCATTTGAAGCACGAAAATGTGTCATAACCGAAATAAATTTCATTGGCATGAACCTGACCAAGAATCAAAACTTTCGTTTTGCAAAAGTGATTTGTTCAGAAAGGAAACAATAGTACTGAAAACGGACGGAACCTCGCAAATCTCAAACGTCGGAATCAGTATTGCTACGAGCACATTCAGGAGGGACTGAAAAGTAATGTGAAGGTGTTCTTTTTTATATTGGGACTTTTCATCCATTGATGGAGTCTCAAACCGCACACCTAAACCCCCTGATCAGCTGGCGACTCAATTTCACACTCCAACACCATCTCGTCTCCATGGGGAGCATGCAACCAGGCTGCGAATGAAGGCGCCAAAGTTAACTTTACAGTGTTCCATCTCAGCCCTCACAGGTACCCGTTTTACTATTGGATGGGGAGAGGTAATGCGAATAGAGCACCTTGCTCAGAGATGCAACTCTATGGTCCATCCAGCTTCGAACGCCGCACCCACAAGCCGCAAGCGACTGCAGGTCAAGCTCGCTGACCACTCGGCCACCATTTGTGAAGAGGACGTCTCTCACCTTGATGCAAAATGTTCTGTACGTTTTTTAAACCCCAAATGATGTCCACTGTGAAACTGGACGTTTATTAAACCCATAATTCCCACAATTCCCCCATAATATTTTCCACACATGCAACAAGCACATGAAATTACAAGATTTTCACGAATGTATCCCCATCAAATAGTGATTTAATATCAAATTCTCAATTGGGAAGGGTGGGGGTGGGGGTGGTAGGGAATGTGGTGGTGGGGGCCAACAGATTAGAGTTTACGGAAGAGATTTTGAAACCATAGCAACGGCCAGCCCAGTGCAGACGTATGACACACTCCGATCTTTAGGTCGCTCTTGGAACATGACGAGGCAGATTCATTAGGCACGGCATACTGCCACCTGAGCTACAATCATAACTGTCTGGTGTCATTCGTCCTTGACTCACATGGTAATCGTTCCCATTCATGTCTTACAGGAACGACTACATCCATCTCACCCAACCACATGTGTTCGCACGAATGTGCATGTCCTTACAAGAAACTAGTCAGACGGTTTTGTGTTTTCTTTCTCTCATCCTATCTCTGTTTCTCGCCCCCCCCTCTCTCTCTCTCTCTCTCTCTCTCTCTCTCTCTCTCTCTCTCTCTCTCTCTCTCTTCGTGCCTGTATGGTGTGTATGTATGTAGTTTTTGTTTTTGTTTTTTAACTCTGTGTGTGTGTATGTGTGTGTGTGTGTGTTTGTGTTTCTGTGTGTCTGTCTGTGTTCCTGTGTGTCTATGTGTGTGTGTGTGTGTGTGTGTGTGTGTGTGTATGTGTGTGTGTGTGTGTGTGTGTGTGTGTGTGTCTGTGTGTGTTGAATGGTTACTGACGTAGAAGCACGCCTCTGCTGTTCCCCATGCAATACTGCAAGGTCATTTTAGCCTCAGTACGCATCCTACGTGCTGTAGTGCATTCGGAAGGTTAGAAAATTGTTTACCAAGCGAGGTCATAGTACCAGGGAATGTAGAGAGAGTATTTCAAATATTCCAACCGGCTTACACACACACACACACACACACACACACACACACACACACATACACACACGAACACGCACACACACGCACGCGCACACAAACATGCACTCACACATACACACACACACACACACACACACACACACACACACACACGCACAAACACACACGGACACATATATGCACACACAGACGCCAAATAGTCGTATCAAAACGCTTGCATGGAAAACAATTATTTGAATATCTCGAATTATAAGCGTTCGATGTGTTGAATGTACATGCATACTTTTGTTCGATGCGCCCGCAATACGGCGAGGGTTTTAATTCAGACTGCCAGATGTTTCTGCTGACTAAAGAGCTTTTCTCCTATTCTTTCCTCATTATGTCAAAATCTATTTCTCTCTATCACAAATACTTTTTCCGGACGCCTACCTGTTGCAAGGACGGTTACGTGTTAAACCGAAACAGCATTCCCCTCCCTCCCTTCCCACCAAGAGGGGAGAGCACTGGGGGTGGGCTACCAGGAACTGGTAATCATATTAGACAAGATGAAAGGAAAGGGAAGTTTCTGTGAACACTGTTGTTTTTGCTTTGGTCCATCCTAGACGCTAAACCAATGCCAAATCAGTCACAGAGGGGTAGGTGCATCATCGTATATTCATTCCCCTTCCTTCTCTTCCATCTTGTCTAAGATGTAATAAGGCGCCTGTAACTACAACGTCACCAGCAGTGGATATATCATGGAGACCATCACATGCAAACGCATTCAGGCCGAGCTAATGATTCGTAGGCCATGGGCCTCTACATGCACCCAGACTATCGTGACTATCATGAAGTTCTAATACAATTACACCGAATCGATTAAGATCAGGATAGCTGGTTGTCCCTACCATGCAGATAAAAGAACATGCACAGTGACGTTTGTAAGACTTTTGTCTTTCGTAGGGGAAGACAATTGGCGCGTTTGTTAGGCGTAGAATCTCGAGATAACCTCGCTTTAGAGGCCCGGATGTACTAAAATGGCGGAGACCGTGCCAATTGGGTTGCCGCTGGTAGACGACAGTGCCTGTAATGTGCTTCTTAGGGTCTGAGAATGAAAAAGTGTACGTACACTGAAATATTTGCTGTTCGAGTGTTCATTTATACATTTTGAGGAGTAGGTGTATAGATTATTTCTGGACATACACTGCCGAAAATATTGTTATCGTTTGCAAACACGCAACACCGTACACGTACACTCTATGAATTATGTCCCTTGAATTGATCGAGATGAATCGAGGCACATTTTCGACAAAATTGTCTACAATTGAACCCGGGTTGCTTTTTTTTCGTTGAAAAAGTTCCCGTGCCATTCGATATAACTCCACGGTGTGTTCTATCAAGTGAAAAACTGATTTGATATCTGTATCGTCAGTTATTTCGTATATCGGCAACTTCTTCACCGACTCTCTGACAGGACGCATCCATGTTCTCTCCCTGACTTCCGCCTTACCATTGATGATTGGCCGTTTTTTGGCAGTAGGTGCGTCTCGCTCCCTCTCGATTTGCCATCGAGGCGAGCCACTTGTCTAACAAACATGCCCAATGAGCTGTTGATAAGATGCCTGTTGTCTGATGTGTCCTTTTTCGCACCAGCCCTAGGTCGCGCTGCCCTGGGCTTCGCCTCTGGTGCTATGGCCTTCATGATGGCAGCTCTGGTCTTCGGGTCCCTGGGCTCCATGTCCCCACGCCACAATTTTATCATTACCGCCTCCGTCTTCGCCCTCTTAACAGGTGACAGCTCTACGTTGACTAAAGCAACACTAAAAGAGCCACGTTGTCGTTGGCACTCCGTTTCATAAATGTACAAACTTGGATGCACCGGCCTGACAATATGTATGTCGAGAGTATGGTTGTGTGCCATTGCTTTTGTGATGAAATGAGTTGCGCCTGTCCACTTTGGCTAGGGACGAATCTATCTACACTCAGATTTTCCGCTCTGTAAACAGCTTCATCGCAATTACTTGTGCTCCCATGTATCAGTCCCCTTCCTTCTCTCTTTTCGTTATACAGTGCTTCTTGCAGCAGCAGGTCAAAGGCCTTAATTTGTCTTTGTGCGCAGTGTGCATTATGTGATCTGCCTGGTGATGTAACGATAAACAGCACCGTATACAATCCTACAGCACAGTTCAGAACAGAACAACATTATTCTTGGCAAGTCACTATTCCTGAAGAAAACGAGCAGAAAGGAAGAACAAAAGCAACAGCACCGGCAGTAGGTGCAGGTAGAGGAGGAGGACGACAAACTGCAACAGCAGCAGCAATAGCAGGAGCACCAGGTGGAGAAAGCAAACAAAGTAGATGCAGTCCTTGCAGTAGTAGCAGTGTGCAGCGACAGCAGCAGCGGCATATGTAGTCGTAGTAGTAGCAGCAGCAGCAGCAGAAGAAGAAGAAGAAGAAGAAGAAGAAGAAGAAGAAGAAGAAGAAGAAGAAGAAGAAGAAGAAGAAGAAGAAGAAGAAGAAGAAGAAGGAGAAGGAGAAGGAGAAGGAGAAGGAGAAGAAGAGGAAGAGGAAGAGGAAGAGGAAGAAGAAGAAGAAGAAGAAGAAGAAGAAGAAGAAGAAGAAGAAGAAGAAGAAGAAGAAGAAGAAGAAGAAGAAGAAGAAGAAGAAGGGCTCTCACTGATGGTCTCCATCGCTCTTTTCAACGGCCGCAGCTACCTGTCTCGCAAGCAGGAGCTGCTGCACGAGTACGACGTGCCGCACAAAGACCTGCTCAACTCGCACCTCACGCACAGCTATAGCTGGTCCTTTGTGCTGGCCTGGCTCTGTGTGGCCTTGACCTTCGTCTCATCCGGAGCCTGGCTGTACAGAGCCCAGTGTTACTGGGAGGAAGATGGTGACAACCCCGTTGAAGACTCTTTGGTGCAGGATTCCGGAGAGGAAGACGACTCCGACATTTTGTAGCCATGGTGACGGACGCCTTGTCATGAAAGTAACCAATTCTTAATACGTAGATATCCTTCTGGTGGCACTACGGCGTACGAATCTTTGCCCCGTTAAATTATTGGAGAGAATCTCAAAAGCTCTATAATTACGTGTTTTCCTGATCTAGGGGATGTCCGGCGATAATGTCCCCTTGTCGTGGTCGATAGTGATGGGAGCACTTCTTTGCAAGATTCTAATTTAACGATGCGTCAACGTTGGTCGGCAAGTGCTGTCGACTTGTAACTGAAGTGAAACTGCAGAGAGTTGTTGGTCCATTTCATAAATATCTGCAAAGTCTATGACACAGCTCAGTGAACTTAATGGTCGTTGGATTTGAAAACATTCTTACTTATTACATCCTCCAAGAGAAAGTTTTTCGAAAACTGTTACCACTTGCATTTCCTGCCAAGCCGCAGAAACGGATCTGCCCTTGACCATGTATGAAGTCGACCCTGGATTCATAAACACCGGTATTCATGGGTACAAAGCAAGAACTTTCTACATGACATTCCTGTCAAGTTTGCCATGAACTAGACTAAAATAACATGGTGTGGCACATCTCAATCGCAAGTAATACGATCGTCGACACCATCATACACCAAATGTCCATGTTGATTCGTTGCCTTTCAGCAGACATCAGTCTATTTCCGATGAGGCTAGATTTGTGCCGAGTATTTTCTTTTCATTCATACAATTGAATAATATCGCAATAACATATTCTCACTCTTTCAAAGAAAATACTCAGTCCGCTGAGACAAATGAGAGTATATGTAGCGGAGACCAACGCCAGCATCAACAAAGCCAACCAAGCCTTCCCACTGCTCCAGTCCATATGAAGATCCACCGGCTTCAGCATCCACACCAAGATCAGGATCTTCGAGAGCATCGTCCACAGCGTCCTCCTGTACGGATTAGAGTGCTAGAGGACCACTGCGTCCTCCTGTACGGATTAGAGTGCTAGAGGACCACAGCGTCCTCCTGTACGGATTAGAGTGCTAGAGGACCACAGCGCCCTCCTGTACGGATTAGAGTGCTAGAGGACCACTGCGTCCTCCTGTACGGATTAGAGTGCTAGAGGACCACAGCGTCCTCCTGTACGGATTAGAGTGCTAGAGGACCACTGCGTCCTCCTGTACGGATTAGAGTGCCAGAGGACCACAGCGCCCTCCTGTACGGATTAGAGTGCCAGAGGACCACAGCGTCCTCCTGTACGGATTAGAGTGCTAGAGGACCACTGCGTCCTCCTGTACGGATTAGAGTGCCAGAGGACCACAGCGTCCTCCTGTACGGATTAGAGTGCTAGAGGACCACAGCGCCCTCCTGTACGGATTAGAGTGCTAGAGGACCACAGCGTCCTCCTGTACGGATTAGAGTGCTAGAGGACCACAGCGTCCTCCTGTACGGATTAGAGTGCTAGAGGACCACAGCGTCCTCCTGTACGGATTAGAGTGCTAGAGGACCACAGCGTCCTCCTGTACGGATTAGAGTGCCAGAGGACCACTGCGGCCATCGAGCGAAAGCTGGAGGTTTGCCAGACCAAGTGCCTTCGACACATCCTTAAGCTCTTCTGGCCAAAATCCATCTCCAATGACGATCTGTTGAGACAGGACAGGGAGGAGCGCCAAGGTAGAGACAATTCAGGTAGGGCGCTTGCCGGAGACACAAGAGCAGAAGCAGCACAGCCAAATGGAGATCCCTTGCTGCTGCCTCAAGCGCCAGACGGCGCAGAGAAGATGGAGTGAGTGAGTTTGATAATGAGTCTCAAGGAATATGAGTTATTTCCCTTACCTGACAAATGTGTGTTATGACTTGCTCTGGAAGGTAATCAAGCTGTCTATTGATTTAGAAAAGCTCAAAGGGCACACAAAGGTAAAGGAAGCACATTTTTACACGTAGACACTCGCTTACGCACCCGTGCATGCATGCACACACCCCAAACATTCGCGCATTCTTGAAATTAGTTTGTGAAAAGTACAGGATGGAATAAAACCGTTTCACTGGTGACGTGTGTTGCAATCAATGATGATTAAACAGAAGTAAGGATAAGAGATTACCGCGACGACCAAACTAAAGCAGCAAAATGAGTCGAAAACTTCAAGACACCATTCATACCACAAGCAAAAAGGTGTAAAGATGGACAGAAGACTTCTTCTTTTATGACTACTGAAAGGAGTTTGGTGCAGCTCCAATTAAATGTCGCACATGGGTGTCGAGAGAAGATGAGGGGAAAATACGTTTCCGTCAACAACAATGGTAAAAAAGGACTATCTGAGGAGAAGACAGAAAAACGGCGAAAAAATACATAATTCGACAACGGCAGAAAAAAACTGAGGACGGAGAAAGACGAGAAAACATGATACAAAAAACCCTGTTATAGCTCATTTATACCTTTTGCAGAATAACTATTTACTTTTTCAATTGCAAAGCCATTACTTGTTGTGATGTCCCGATGTCATGTACTTCTGAAGATAGTGTGTACTCTCATTTCAGCGCATTCCTGGTCCTCTCTCCCTAAGGAACCAGAAACTGTGAGGAGATGAAATAAACGACACAAACATTTCGTATCTTGAAATGAAGTTTTATCGTACGAAATATTGATAAAGCACTTGAGCATGCGTCAACAATTAATCAGACTGCCGAAGTTTGACAATGAACAAGCATGGTAACAAAGGGGTAATTTAATTCAACAGTATGTACATTGTCATTGCTAACAAACGAAGGCAGTTACAAAGGAGGCAGACGGGCATTCGAAGACTTTCCAGGGGAAGGCGTCGGCAATGCATAACAGAGCAGCTTTGGGGAAGCATCAGGGAAGCAGTTGAACCATCTCACAAACGAGACGCACTGGACACAAAGGCAATATTTTACAGTTTTGTTCTTGGTAGCTCGACGCTATCATAGTATACAAGTATTGGCAAAACAGACAGTTGAAGACAGAGGTAACGATAACATTTTCACTTCTATCTAACAAAGTATATAGTACATCCATAGTGTGTACTGGCACAGCAGTGACGAACTTGCAGAGTGTGAGAATGGAGCGATGAATACCTGGAGGCAACCGCCATCTTTCTCTGCCAACTACGAGAAGCGCACACGTCATAGAGTCCTCGTGGTCGCCGCACTACGCTTAGTAATACAATAGGAATATTGACGCCTTAAACTGTACAACCTTAGAGCACGATGCAATGAAAATGAAAGGGTTGTTTTTTCCTTGTGTGCCCTTGTATAATTGTGGTACAGAAGTTTGAAATATATTCTGGCTCTTTAAAACGAAAACTTGTCAACATGGTCAAATATTTCCTAAAACTGCAGCAAGGTATTCCGCATGCGGACTTATCTACGGAAAGAGCGGTTACGAAGTGTTTCTCAATTGAATGTCACGGAAACAATCAGAATTAATCTGCATGCAGAAATATATGTACGCGCAGTATTTCTTGGCAGTTCAACTATCGACTAATGAAGCTCGGATACGCGAGTGAGTTCTGATTTGTCTCTCCCTTTAGATCCCGTTCACAATGACAGGCTGATTGTGTATGGTTTTTTTTGCAAGAAAAGAATTTGCGCTTTCCGACGGAGACTCTCTGTAATCGGTCTTCAGACAACACCCCAACAAATATATCTACTAAACGACGGCGTTCTTTACTTCAAAGCGCCTACATGTACATGTATAGTCGTCTGCTTACGGCACGGTATCTACCACATTGATCTCCGAGCAAGACAATTGACAGCAAGTATTTGCCGACTCTGAATATTGCCTTCGTGTGACCGAGAATAGTGTAAATTGCATCATGATTGTCTTAGCATAATTGTTTCCAGCGATTAAGAATGGATAAGTTAGGTAAATCGCACACATGTAGAATGAAATGTAGGGAATCGTGGGCTACAATCTACGTCGTCGTGTTAGAAACGCTGAAGAACGGTTTTGAGTCGAAGATGATGAAGAGCACAGAGTTCACAAGATTGCCATTACAGACACTCCGACTTGGAGTACCAGTCGTTTTCACTGCAGCAGTCTGTCCTTCTCATTGCATTCGTCATCGTCCTCTCCATCACTGTCATTGTCCTCCCCGGAAGTGGAGTCGTCGTCGGTGGAAGCACTGATGTCGTCACTCCAGTCTGTAAAGACAGATTAAGGTCAGATTAAGTTGAAGAGGAAAGCTCACGCTTTGATTAGGTCGCATCACAACGTAACTACGATCCAGGAGTGGTGCTTGTCGGAAGGTGGTCTGCCAGGATGAGGGCTGCTTGCTCGAGAATGCGTGCATGCTGCTGTGCGCGTTTCTCTATGCGTATGGAGTGCGAAGTGCCTTTTGATGTGTGTCCGCTTTTCTTGTCCTCAGTATAATGTGCTTTCGCAAACATGTATATGTAGCAAGGTTGCTTGCTTGATATTTTTTGGGGGTTAGAGATCATCAACACCAGCCAAATTCTGTACTGACATGAAATACATTGACGTAGGCGTCTACCACGTGCATTTTGAAAACGAAGCCTTAGCAGCAACAAGTATCTCAACATGGCCTCCTCCCGTAAACTTATTGTGTCTTTCATCCAGGCGTTTCGAATTCAGTCCGGTTAATGATACCTCTGGTAGAAAGTATCTCCAAGTTAATTCCATCTGTAAGAATATCCTCCTGCGGGCTCCGCTGAGATTACCTCGTCTCCTTACGCGATTCGTAAAAGGTGATTGAATAGGGAAATCGAGGCTTCACTTGCTCTTACACAAACAAATTTTCATTTAGTAGTAAATGGCCTTACTTTGCAAACAAAGGTTAACAGGTCGCAAGCCTTCATGTTCGTCTGTGCACATGTCAACACACAATGCTCGTATTTCAAGGGGCATAACTCTATTCAATTGTCGACCTTTTCACAGTGCACTGCTGCACTCGTTTCCGATTTTCAGGGGAAGCAATTTTAAGCCTATGTCGCTTTCCACTCACCGAACTCGCTGTCGGATTCTTGGGTCTGCCCCGTTTCCAAACTCTCGCTTTCCTCGTCCTCGTTCACCTCATCGATGACGGACTTGGTGGCTGCGAAGGGTACGGCGCCAACGCTGCCACTGCTGCTGCTGCTGCTGATACCGCTGTCACTTCTGTCCATGGGACCACCGGAACTGGAGTGACCCTTGCCCCCTGCATCTTCCAGCGTCCGGCTGGCCTCGCTGCTGCATGGGCTGCACGCCTGGCCCTCGCACTCTGGCAACAGAAGAAAGAGGTTGTGGGGGGTGAGATGACGTAGTGAGACGAAGACGACGACGACGACGATGACGATGACGATGACGACGACGACGATGACGATGACGACGACGATGACGATGATGATGATGATGATGATGATGATGATGATGATGATGATGATGATGATGATGATGATGATGAAGGTGGTGGTGGTGATGATGATAGAGGTGGCAGTGGTAGTGGTGGTGCTGATGGTCTCAGCGGTGGTGATGGTAGTGGTAGTGGTGGTGGTGGTGGTCTCAGCAGTGGTAGTGGTAGTTGTAATGGGAAAATAGGTTTTCGAAAGTATCTCACCTGAGAGACTTGATTTTTGCTGGTGCGTTGGGAGTGAGGTTAGTAGTCCGAAGGCAGTATAAAAATTGAAGTAGAGAGTTTGGAGTGAGTGGCAGTTGTTCTGCCCCTCGGGTGATGAGCGGTGTTTGCTCTGAGATGTGTAGTGAGTAGAAATGAACGTGAGTTGGTTGTGAGAAGATGGCTATATAAGAGAGTGCAAGAAGACAGAGATCAGTCCGCCTACTGAGAGGAGAGAGGAGAGATCAGTCCGCCTACTGAGAGGAGAGAGGAGAGATCAGTCCGCCTACTGAGAGGAGAGAGGAGAGATCAGTCCGCCTACTGAGAGGAGAGAGGAGAGATCAGTCCGCCTACTGAGAGGAGAGAGGAGAGATCGGTCCGCCTACTGAGTGAGAGGAGAGGGGAGAGATCGGTCCCCACACAACAGAGAAGCAGACGAGGAGAAGAGAGAGGCAGACGAGGAGAAGAGAGAGGCAGACGAGGAGAAGAGAGAGGCAGACGATGAGAAGAGAGAGGCAGACGAGGAGAAGAGAGAGGCAGACGTGGAGAAGAGAGAGGCAGACGAACAGAAGAGAGATCGGCACCACACACACAAGCAGAGAGAGAGAGAGAGAGAGAGAGAGAGAGAGAGAGAGAGAGAGAGAGAGAGAGAGAGCGGGCAGTGTTGGTAAAAGGTTGGCGCGAGAGTTTTACACGGGTCAATAGCATTTTAACTTGTCGAGGGCTGACCTACGTATTTTATGTTTTTATGTAAGGAGGCTGATCAAAATTTTACTTGTGCTTTTACTTTTTTCCCGTTTGGAGTTGAGTATATGAAGAGAGTATATGTAATTTTATAAGATTGAGTTATTTAGGATGTTGTGTTTTAGCCATATGTAAATGTAACTATTTTTCTACCCCCTGTTATGAGTATTTTTAGGTTGAACATAAAGACGTGTAAGTAACCCGGGACCTGTTTTATTTCGTTTTTGTGGATCCCCGTAACAGTAGTGGTGGTGGTGGTGGTGGTGGTGGTGGTGGTGGTCTCAGCAGTGGTAGAGGTGGCGGTGCTGCTGCTATTGCTGCTGCAGCTGATTTTATTGTGTGCGCAGCCTTTGATAAAACTGACCGCCTTTACGTTAGAAAGGGTCGGTCGTCTCAACGAAAGTCCTAATCAGTTCGGTCTGTCGAATTTTAATGAGGTCTTTCTGTGCTTCCTGCAAATGAATGCAGGGATTTCATTACTAGTTCTCTAAGTGCGTGGGATGAACCTTAAACACCCAAGATGGTTTGGATAGTAGGCGAGTTGCTGTAGGCAATTGGACCTGCATACCTGTGAATCCTACTCACAAATATAATCGTTATGCCCTAATCCATCAGCCTCTTTGGCAGTTCGGGGTTACTCCTAGCTGACCTGTTTAAGTAGGTCCGAAGGGTCCAGCAATCGGGGATTCTAGCTGATGAGAAGGGTCATGATCGGCTCCAGTTGCATTTTGCGCCAGAGAGTGAGTTTTGGGCTTGGATGTTGATAGAAACTGATAAGATTAAGAATATAAAGTGTGGCGTGAGGTTTATCAAACAACAACAATCTATTACCTATGTAGACTAAAGTTAATAACGATGTTGAGATATGCTGATCAAGTCGAAATTTATTTAACACAACAAAATGAGATAAGGTGTGTCTTTGGAATGTTTTAGGTATTGCTCATTCCGAGCCAAAGCCTTGATAGGCAAATGTCGATGCAACGTGTCAAAAACGTTGTTTTGGTACCTGCGGTCTCTTCAAATTGGGGTTTTCAGGTTTTCTGATAAAACAATGCCACAAGAACACTACTCGCTTGGCACAGAGATCCCGAGCCCTGTACGAACTGGCAGATATAGTTTGGAGAGCGTCCGCCAAATACTAACCAGTCTCCCGGATAACAAAAAGAGTAGCAATATTTAAAACCAAGTATTTGTGTCGATTTTGAAGGCATGTATCAAAAATGGCGCCGCGATAGTTCATGAACAACTGGTCGGTAGTGAAAGCCATGGACTTCGTCGGATTGCTGTTGCAATCGCGAGTACAAAACTACCTTTTGCACGGATTTTCCTCTTGCCAGCATAGCTGCTTTTTGATTAACGGCTGAGCAGATGCATCTCTTTCAGTGTAAAATTGAAATCATTAAGTCAGTGACTTTATTTTTTCAGTCCAACTCTTATCCACATATCTTTGAAAAAATGGATACATGTTTTCATATTTATTGCTTAACGCGTGTATTATCAGCTGTAGGTTTGGACAGAAAAATCTCTTCTGTTGTGTACCCTTCCACTTAATTTTTTTTTCGAAGAAGGACAATTTCTATCACTGCTGCTATTGCTTACAAGCAGTTATCCTTTGCCTCACCAGTGTTGTGTTAATGTGTGCATTCGTTTTCCGGTCGTTCATTTGCATGAATAACAATGGAGGCAGCCTCACATCTGCTGCCAATTGAGCAACCCCATCTCAACGGGGACGGCGAGGCAAGCGCCACTTCCTCTCTCTCTATCTACCGGAGCTGAATGGAAGACAAAGGCGGTCGGTTCTGTCTGTGGTTCCCCGGGGAGCTCCGGCACGGACAGCAGCGATTTCCGGCACGGAGGCCAATCAACCGCGCCGCTCCAATCTCTGCCGGTCGCTCTGCCGCCCTCGGCCTGCGTAGTTGGGCCCAGACAAATATGGCGGCTCTCGCCTTTCCCAGCTAGTCCTGAGGCTGGAGTTTGCTGGCGCTGTTTACTCGGGGACGCCCGAACAAGGGCTGCAATTTGCTGACTGGGCCGCCGCGGACTTCTGCTCAGTCCACCAGGCCTCCAGCTGAGCACGGCACGAAGTCCTCTAGGTGCCCTGTGGTCTGCTCTCACACCCCGCCTCTGCAGCCATTCTCACAACATGTGGCCCCTTGAGGGACTGTAAGTGGGCGGGAAATATGGATGTCGCTCGAAGGGGCTTTCACAAGATATTACTGTCCGTAGGCTGTGCCTCTTCTTTGCACACAAGAGAGACAGGGGAAGCGCATAATTGCATCAATCCACGGAGGCCACAGTAAACAAAATTATAAATAGTCGGGGAAAGCTGTTGTTCGTTCCTTATAAGAAAATTGAATGGTTGGAAGTAAAAAAGTTGTGACTCCTTGTAAGAAAAAGTTCGGGAAGGACGCCAGACTTCAGTAGGAGAAGACGCTCAACACATGACGCCACGAAGACTGGATGTGGCGCCTAGATTGTCAAGATGCAGGATTGAGAAGCTTAAGAAGCAGTCCACGACACTGTTTTCAATACCTCTGCCAAGATGGTTATGGTTTTCCTTTATTTCGTCAGTTAGTTATTCGGCAAAATGACTCAATACGTTCGAATAGGATTCTAATGAAAGTTGGTGCAAGGTCAGGGTTTTACACTAGGAACAATTCATTACATTTTGGAGATTATCCATTATCTCATTTTGAAATTAAACAACAACAATAAAAGTCATCACTCATCACGCAGTTGATGACGCAGAGATATTGTTGAGGCCGGTGTATGCGATCTGAATTCAGAGATGCTTTCAGTCACTAAAATGAACTACACTTCGTAGCATGAGGCGTGGCTAGGATAACATCCTGCCTGAATTATACAGGGCATGGGTGAGACATTGTGGCTTCCTTGGCGGAGGGTTTGCGCTCTCAGAGTCAGAGCGCTCTCTAGTTTGGAACAAGCAGTGCTCATTCACAGTCGTGGAGAAAAGCTGAGAGGCCATGGCGTCGCAGAGGGAGGCTGGTCAACATATATATATCTGTCTTCGCCTCCCGCCTCTCAGGAATCTGTAATTTATTTCACCGCGGAAGTGAATGCACTTTTTTTAACAAGGAGCTCGTGAGGAAGCAGATACCTTTTGGGAATGTTGCAGGAGAAAAGCAGGCTTTGCCTGCGCTCTGTGACCGAACAAGGAAATGGCGTCGAAGAATGTGACTTTCGTCACGTTAATTTAACGATATCCCATGACTGAAACACCTTTTTGCTACTTCTATATCTTTGGCGTCAAACTCGGGCGCAAAACGGACAATGCCTTCAGAGTTACTTCAGTGAACTCCAATCAACTGTGCATGGACCGGTGTTAACGATCTCCAACACATGCACGTTTTTTCTCTCTCGGAATTTCAATTTTACTCGATCGAAGGGGATCACATCCCTACAATGCGGACTTCGAGACGGAAATTAAACGTAACACCCCGCACAAGACTTTTTAGCCCTCATATTTTTAAGGCCTGCACTATATTGCACAATCCTACTTGCTCAAGCAACACCACTCTGAAAGCCCATGCTAATAACAGGGGCGGGCTCTTTGGAATCTGCACGTGAGATACGTGGAAGCCTGAGGGTTCAGCGCTGCTGTCTTGAGGTATTTCCAGCTCGGTCGATACGGCGTAGGTGGCTGGCCAAATGAAAATCAGTGACCTATAGAACGAGTGCAGGCAGACGGGGAAAATATGGAAGAGAGTGTAAATGAAGAGGGCCTTGGCTGAGGTTGAAGAGGGCCACGAAGAGGCGTCTGGTTTTGGCGGGAAAATCGGGGCCTGTAAAGAGGACGGACTGAGGGGAGGAGCAGACAATTGGATTGGGGCGGGGGGGGGGGGGGGGTGAGGGGGGGGGGGCGGATGGGGCGGGTGAAAAAGGGGAGCTAAAGCAGAGCTGCTGTAAAATAGAGGTAGGGAAGAGTGAGAAGTCTGTGTGCAGGTAGAGCTGTGGGACCCGGAGAGAAGATATTAAACTCTCTATTAATGAAGGACTGTATGTTACCGGTCATTCTTAATTGAAATAGCAACAGTGAGAATAACATGAGCAATTCGGAGATTTTATTCAGTTCAGAAAGTTGAACCATCACTGCATATACTTTGTGAGTTTTGAGTTTCTGATCCACCGATAAATTAATGGTTGTTTTTTACGTCATAAGGAAAACCATGTATATTGTTGTTGTTGATATTCTTGTTCTTACAACAACAAAAAAATTATATGAATGCGCAACACCCCTCCTTGTCTTTATCCTAACTTTGCATTATTTGCAAACAAATACGTGGTGGGTAATTGGGACTTATATACGTATCGCAATTTCATTGGCCCTCGAGGGAATTCCTCGTGAGGAAGAAGCCAATGAATTTAACAGGGATTCTGTAGGCCTTATTATCATGCAATAATTAGAAAATACCCCCAAAGTGTAGGCCCAACTAAGTTTGAGAGGTCAGTTCACACATACTTCCTCACGGTAAATTGAAAGCTTGCGAATTGGTGGCTGGGCTGTGTGTTGTTGGCTGAGGAGAGTGTGGGTTTTGAATTTTGAAATTGGTTTGATCTCGGTGGGTGGCACGTGGGAGTTGAGGTGGGTGAGTGGCAGGTGATACAGAAGCACAAAAGTGGAGGTGGGAGTTGGAAGGTGAAGTGGGATAGTGTGACTTGCATGGGACTTCAGAGGAGACCAGATTTCCAATGAGTTTCAGTCCTTCTGGAATAAAATATAAATAGTTTGTTGGAGTGAAGGTGGGTGGATGGTTGTTTGAATCCAAAGCTATTGAAGAGAGAGACTGATGGGGGAAAATCCAGCCTCACTGACGGAGTCCTCAAACATATGTTATGTGATGACAGATTGACCAACCCAATGAACAAATGACGAATAAATGTTTGGTCTATTGATTACCCATAGGCGGATTGACTGAATATAGAAGTAAACCAACGGATATGTGATTGCGTGTCTGAAGGAATGACGAGTGAAAATGAACAAAATTGATGGTACAAAAGGAGGCCACGGTGGCACACACACACACACACACACACACACACAAACACACACACACACATGCACGCACGACACACATGTACACACGCACACTGACTCGCACACGCACTTACGCGAGAACGCTCTCTTATACATATGCGCGTGCATACACACACACACACTCGCACATACACACACTTGCACGCACGCACAAACACGCACACATACACGCACTCACAAGCATACACATACACACGCGCGCGCGCACACACACACACACACATACGTACTCGCACACACATACACACGCATACACACACATACACACACATACACACACACACACACACACACACACACACACAAACACACACAGGCACACTCACACTCACGTGCGCCCGTTAGCGTGCTCTCTCATACACATATACACATAGACACGTACAAACACATACATGCACAAACACACACACACACATACACACGCACTCGCACACACACACACGCACTCACGCACGCACGCACGCACGCATACACACATCATACAAATGTACACTCATGCATACACACGCGCACACACGAGTGCTCAAGTTCATATAGTTACTCAATGATCGATTTCAGTACGTAGCTAGATACACAGCAAAGACCTACCAAGGGAGAGAACTCACGAGAAGGTCATGAGCTGGCACAGACCACGAGCGGAAGTGGCGAGATTGCTCCCTGGGGAGCCACAGTCGATCCCCAGGGTTAGCAAGGGACACATAACTCTGCATCGCGATCGATATCACATCTTTCGATTTGGCCGGAAACCGCATCCCAGTCAATCCCAACAGCACACAGTGATTTACTTCTGTAATAGGCCTGGCATGCACGAAGACCTCGACCCATCAACTCAGACAGCTTGAGTCGTCGGGTCTGCAGAACCACACGATGATGACTGCTCTTTGTCTTTTGTGGACTTTTGACGTTCCCATACAAAGACAAGCCATGAAAGTATCCGGGGGAGTCTGTCATCATCCTTCATTTCCCTCGATGGTAACTCAGTGCTCCCAAGACATTATCAAGTTTAAAGTATAGGTCTGAAGAATGGGCTTTTCGACTTCTCACTTGCATATGGGCCCGAAACAGTTTTTTTTTAAACGGACTATACGGTCAACGGATCGACCGACTGAACTTCTTTTACATCCCAGAGATTAGCAGACATAGGACGCACGGACAGTTGGGCGCAAAGTTCATTTCCATTCCCCGATACACACCACGACCGGATCATGATTCACTGCCTCAGG